>WAAB01017726.1:155220-171630 GCA_013389865.1 Piaya cayana
GCTGGGGAGGCAGAGAGAGAAAGGATGCTGGGGCACAGAGAGATAAAGGGGTGCTGGAGGGCGGAGAGAGCTTGGGGACCAGGGAGAGGGGTGCTTGGGGGACAGAGAGGGGGTGCTTAGGGGGCAGAGAGGAGTCCTGGGAGCAGAGAGAGGGGTGCTTGGGTGGCAGAGAGAAAGGGGTGCTTGGGGGGGTCAGAGAGAGGGGGGTGCTGGGAGCTGAGAGAGAGGTGCTGGGGGACGGCAGACAGAGAAAGGGATGCTGGGGGACGGAGAGGGGGTGCTTAGGGGGCAGAGAGGAGTCCTGGGAGCAGAGAGAGGGGTGCTTGGGTGGCAGAGAGAGAAAGGGGTGCTTGGAGGGGCAGAGAGAGGAGTCCTGAGGGGCAGAGAGAGAGGTCCGGAGGGGGAGAGGGGTGCTTGGAGGAAGGAGACAGGGGTGCTTTAGGGGCAGAGAGAGGGGTGCTCCGGGCGGGGTGGTGGAGAGAAAGGGGTGCTCAGGGCTGGGGGTCACCAGCACAGTGGTGTTGGGGAGCTGGGGGGAGGGCAGTGCACCCATTCCCCGCACCTCGGGCTTCAGCCGCAGGGGAGCGATGGGAACAGAACCGCAGAATCTCCTTCACTGGGAAAAAAATCTGTTAAAACATCGGTTATCCTTTTGCTGCAAGTTAGAAACCTTCTCATGAATTGTGCTGCGCTTGTTCGGCAGGGAAGTGCTTGGGCCATCATCTCCTTCCCAGTGAGCCTCATGGCAGCCTCGGACATTGTGTTCCATGTAACATTCGTGCCCAATGCTGTGCAGAAGACTTGTCTTGGCTGTAAAGTGTGATTAAACCTTTTTTTTTTTCCCTCCCCCTTTGCTACATGTTTGTGATTCATAGAAAAGACCTTTCAAATCATCTAGTCCAACCGTACCAACAGAAGCATCGGTAACACCAAAAAAAAAGGAGCACTAAAGGAAAACAGATGAGGAAACGAGAGGATGGCGAAATGCTAGATGCATCCTGTCAACCTACAAAACTTTGTGCAGATTCTTAGCGAGACCAGGAGGAAAGTGGCAAATTAACTGGGATGCACAGGGAGAACAGTGAAAAGGAGCCTTGGACATGGGTTACACACAGCAGCCGGACTAAGAGTACTGCTAAAACATAACAATCTTCATGCCTATATTCCATAAAACAGAAAATCTATGTGGAGAAATGAAGTGAACTAGAGCACATTGGATTACCTGTAGCTGGCAAAAGCATACTGTAAATGTCTGATTAGAGAGAAACTACAGCAGAATTAATTTTCCAATTGCATCTGCAGTTTTCTAACTGTCAACAAAGAGCAGGAGTTTTAAGGGGCAATCCAGAAATCAGCAGGGAAGGATCTCTTGGCTTTTCAAGGTTAATTGAGAAGAGAGGAGAGCTGAACATACTGGTAGAGCTTGGTAAATCACATACAATACTGTAGCTTGAGGACTGCATCTATTCACAAAGGTGAAGATGATCCACGTAGCCACAACTTCTCCCTGGCCTCATCTCTTTGTATAGCATTTCAAATATTTCAAGATGTGGCCTTGTCTCGAATGCTGTGGTCTAAATTTTTATGTAATATGCATGGTGATGTCTTGATTCTGCAGAGATACTTGATTCTCTACAGAGATACTGTGATAGTCATTTTACTGGAAATAATCTCTCTGCTTGAAAATAAACAGGATTGCAAAAATGAATGTGAGATGTATTAAAAAGATTGTTGCAGTTCAGGAAGAAAGACTGAGAATTACACTCAGATGGGAAACAAATCTTGTCAAACTACATTTTGATGCAACACAAGTGTCAGTGAAAAAGGTAATGGAATGTCTGTAATAGCAGTCCATAAAGCAGGTAATTTGATGGTTATGATGATTAAACAGAAATTAGCAAAAACCAAAATATGCTTAGCCTATACAATCTGAATATATTTGTAAATCTTCATTTCGTTGGAGTATTTCTAGAAGTGATACACAGAATATTATAAAGCTACTTAATATATGAGTAGTTTGAGAGAGAACAAACGGCTGATTAAACGCCACTGCAACAGAGATTTGTAGCTGGTCAATTATGATGGACACAAGTTAATGGCACTGACCAATATAGACACCTTGGTAAGGTGGCCTCATTTGTTCAACAGAACTGTTGGAATCAAGGTCAGATATGTAGTGAGAAAGAACACCGGTTACATTTTAGGTTGGGGGATTGCTTTCTGGGAGGCAGTTCACAGTAAATGTCCTGGTAAATAATGGGATATATGCTCCCACTGCTGTGAGTTATCAAATATGACACTTGTGAGGGAACGGGGAGCGGAGAGGGTATCAAAGTAAAAGCAAGATAACACATCTAGGTATTTTTAGTTAAACACTACGAGAATACTGGCTTTGTGTCCACACTTAAGATAAATGATAACTGTAAAACCTGGAATATCTTAGAGACAATTATTGTATGTTTCAGATGGATAAGCATGACTTCTCCCTAAAGCGAGAGTCCTAAATAGAAGACAGGAAACCGTGCTCTCTCTCAGTCTTGTTGTCTATTTGAATTGATCTTGGATTCTTTCAGATGTGGTGATACAGCTTCCACAGAAAAGGATCCCATCCCTTTAATCTGGTGGTAAGGGTATTCTGGGAATGAGAGACGTGAAACTGAATATGCATGAGGCTGAGGAGAATAAACCAATACCTCATTCCTTGGGTTAGAACTCTAACTACTGGATTAGTAAGTAAATAGTGACCACAAGCTACTCATCCTCTATCAAGTTTTAAATCCTTTAACTCTGTTTAGTTCTCTAGAGTGTGAGTGCCTACCTTCCAGAGCAAGTTCCAAACAGGGAATCCCAAGTGAATATAAGTGTATTTCTTCAAACTTCAGTAAAGTGCCTGAGGAATGGCACTGCCAATGTATCAGTGTACTCTTGCCTCTTGACTATATTAGTTACCTCTCCATGTCTAAGATGCTTAGCCTAGAACCTGCATGCTTTATTATCTTCAGTCCCTAACATCTTCTGAGTTTCTCAGTATCACCTTGTCACTTAAAGAACCTGCTGACATGAGAACATCTTGCTGCTTTCAGAAGGGCTATGGTTCTCTTTATCACACTTTGAAAAATTGACCTTCAGTGTGATTTGAAAGGAAAGAAAAAAAGAGACAACAACAAAGATTTCCAGTTTACTTGAGATAAATGCTGGATGCTTGTCCCTTTGCCTTTTAAGCACGTGTTTGAATTTTCTAACTTGGAAACGCTAATTTTTCAATGTGTCCCTATATATCATTATTCCTCTATTAGTATGTAGCTGCTTCACCACACGCATTGCTATAGCTTGATCAAAACAGGCACAATTAAGGACAGTTTCTGGGAGCTGATGCTTCATTGTAGAATGAAGGTGAAATTTTAATACCGCAGCTAATTAATGACTGGAACATTTTACCTATGGAATGTAAATTCTCTGTTGCTTGGAGTCTTTAAATAGAACTGAAAAACTTTCTGAAAGATATGTTGCATCTAAAACCTAAGTTATGGGATTGATGGAGTGGTTACTTGGGTGAAGTTCACTGGCTGGCATTACAAAACAGGTCACACCAGATGAGAAGTATAGTTTTTTTCCAACCTTGTAAGCTATAAATCACACTATGCAGTGATCCACCATAACAACATAGGACTCACCTCTTAAGAACAGAGAGCGAGCTTATCTAACTGAACAATGCCTCTCAGATGTTTTAACATGTTGTAAAGAGGATTATTTTAATTAATTGGTACAATTTCCCACATTTATTATATATGCTGGAATGCCATTAGTTGCACCGGATTTGTGTGTCCTATTTTCATTCTCGATCCTGTGCCTGCAATTGCATGGTAAGAAACACACCCTCCAAACAGCAGCCTATGTCTGAATTATAAAAATATAGAAAAATTAAAAAAAAAATTCCCTGTTCCAAGGAAGTAACCACACAGTGATATGGAAGACTTACCTGAGTATTGTGCAGTGAGCTACGAACAGAGGCGGCACGGCAAGATACAGAATTGTAACACAGTGGAACTACCATCTTTGGTAATTCAGTAAATGGTGTGCGTGTTTGACATTAAAATAAGGCAGTTTTGCCACCTCTTAAATATTGCCAGAAGCTATCTGTAATTTGTCAAACCAAAAGAAGAGAAAGGTATTGAAGCTGTAGTAGTATTTTCAGGCAGTTTCCAGCCCCTTTAGCGTTTTTTTTTTACCCTTCCCTTCTCCATCCAGCCCATGTACCTTGCAAGAATTATAGCCTGTCTTTGAAATGGCTCAAATGGAAGTACTGAGCAAGTAGAAAGCTACTTGCTGTATGCTTGAACAGCTCTGAACAATTCAAAACCATCAACAAGTTTGCAGTTCTGGAAGAAGAAGAGGGGGGGAAAAAAACGGATGGAAAGTCTTTGTAGGTAATACCTACTCAGTGGAAAGTAAGGAAAATGTTCAGATTTTTATAGACACAGAACACTGTTGTACTGAAAGAGGGATTGTTTTCCTTTAGAGAAATTGTTGTCTGCAAATAAGCACATTTGGTACACACAGCCATCCCTAATGAACCCCCATCCCCATAGAAAATTCAATGGAATGTTAACTCTCTGTCCTGGTGTGTGTCAGCAGGGTGTTCTACACACACAAAACTCCAGGATTACCTGCCTAAACTCCTTCTCCACAAACAGTTCCAAGGAATTCTGGTTAATACAGCTGCCAACTCACTGTTGAAGTGGACTAGTGCCACCTCTAAGCAAATGATGAGCCTTTGCTCCTCTGGCAGATCAAGAGGAGAATTCACTGGGTTCCGTGAGAAACTTTTGTATTCAAGTTGTCAAGTTCTCAGGAAACACCACCTTGTAGCGATGGAAATTAGGTGTCGTCATTGAGTTGGTGGGATGCACTGCTTCCTCTGCAGTTACTGCACTAAGAGTGTTTGTATGATGATTCTAAACCTCTAATACAAATGTGACACTAAATATCAGGGCAATTCTTACTCATGTGATCCAAGACCCAGGTCTCTTACCTCCTGCACTATCCAGTTACTGGAGCCATGCTGGTTTCTCACATGCCTTTTAGATTTCAGTTCCTGTGTACCAAAACCCATATTCTCATTACTGTTGTAGCATAAATGTGAGATACAGTTGTTAACTAGTCTTTAGTTTGGTTTTGCAAGCTACTGGCTGCTATTGAGTGTAATTGCAAGCTATTACAATGTTAATTCTCTCAGCCATTTTAATGAATCTGACACCACAGAGGAAGAACAGTTACACTTGTCTTCCTGCAGTAATTACTGAGAGGTTGTAACCATTGCATTAAAGAAAATGTATGTGCTTTATGCAGTTGTCTGTATGTGGAAATGCCTTTGCATATTTTGTCCGGGAGAAAATACTACAAGGTGATTATGATAAAAATCATGGAGGTCAGGGAGCATTCTGGTTAATAAGGATGAGTTCACTGACAAAGGGGACTAAGGATAAAATCAACATTTTTTCTGATATCGAAGGTATTTTTTCTCAGGTCTGCATGAAGCAGCACTGGTGTGGATATACCATACCCCAGATACATACTCTGTACTAGAGGAAGGGAGACTAAGTTTGGTTAAATGGCAACACACGTGGACAGTTCTAGTACCCAGGCTAGGTAGAAGGTCAGTTAAATTGTTTCAGCCACAAGGAGTGGTAGAATAGTGTATCTTGAGCGATTCATAGAGAAAGAGAAAAGAAGAAACTAGCAAGGTGTAAAGGAAGCAGTAGCTATTTTGCATAATACTGAAATTAATTCAGTCAGTACAAAATTTGAAGTCTGACTTAAACGCAATATTAAGTTAGCAGTCTCCAGCAGCAGGCTTGTAAAAAGGTACAGACAAATCATCTGCTGGAAGGTGCATGTGAAAATGCAGAGAACAATCAGGGTAAGAATGATGAGAACTAAAGAAAAAGTAGAAATAGAAGTGTAAAATATATAAAATAGGGCATGCAATTTGTGACAGTTTACTTTCTGAGTTTCCACTTCTATCCCTACATAAAATGCCAATGCAAACCTAACTAACAGCATTAGTCCATTTTAAATAAGACCAGTGTGGAGGGTGAAGGGGAAAGAGGAATTTGTGACTTAATATCATAGAATCATAGAATAACCAGGTTGGAAGAGACCCACAGCATTATTGATTCCAACCATTCCTATCAAACACTAAACCATGTCCCTCAGCACCTCATCATATGGGTGAATCTTTTAACTTCCATAGGCTCAACTGGCATTAGAAAATACACCAGAACGTTATTTTCTTCATTTTCTTAGCATGCAAGCATTACCAAGACAATGAGAAATATCAAATAGTAATGAACCAATAAAAAATCTCAGAATTGGAATAACTTTTTTTTTCTAACAGATAGCATAAATTCTATGTTATTGCATAGCTTTTAAAATAAAATAATGACATTACAGAGATGCTTTGTGTAACTGATGTTTATTTTAAGCAAGCTATTAGTTTAACAGTTTTAGTTTTTATTTGCTTAACCTTAATATTGCCCCATCTTTCATGAGTAATTTTTAGGCTCTGTGCTTTCTTCCACCCTCCTTTCTTTTAATGCAAAATATTTACCTTGAAAAGAGTTCCACACAAGCAAACAAAAGCATTTACTTGCTTTATTTATCTTCTAACAAAATCCAACAATTCCATCCATGATCAGGGCCTCCCTTCTGTTACTGAGTAAACAAGATGAGACTGTCCTGTCTTGATGAAGATTATGATTTAAGTGCCTGATTTCCTGATTATGGTATGAAAGAAGGATGATGAACTTAGCTGTTATCAGTTACTTTGTGTGATGAAAGGTGCAAGATAAAGAGGAAGTTTTCATACCTGTTCTTTCATAATTTGCCATGTTGAACTGCAGTGAGCAGTCCATAAGAAGCCCAATATTTAATGCATTGGTTAAAACAGAGCTGGGAAAAAGATTTATAAAGTGATATGGTACATGTGGCTTATTTGCTGTAAATATGTGTAATGCAAAGAAACATGTTCATTTATCACTCCTACCAGTAAGAACTCCTGCAGTGCAAAAATAAATGAAGGCAGCCTTAGAAGAATGGGAAGTTAGAGCAGAAATTATATGTGCAGGGATGTATAATCTAGACTGTCTGGTTTAAGATTACAAAATAATGTATTACAGCAATTGCTAACGAAATACCTAGATTCCAAAACTGAAAAAGGTAACAGAAGGCAAGTAACCCTAGGAACAATGAGAATATGTATTCAACTAGATTCGTTTAATGGGTGTTTTATTTTCTGTTTTTTTCCACTTTAATTTATGTATCTCATTTAAGAAAATGAAGTCATGTTTGCTATATAAAATCTGCCAGATTAGTAATATACAATTTCCTTCTAGTTTTAATTTCATTTCACTTGTTGTTGGGTTGTGGTTTTTTTTCTTATTTTCAAACAATTATTCAGTTTGCCATGCTCATTAAAGACATAATTTCTTTCTACCCAAAGGAAGTTGTAATTGCTGGTTAAAACACTACTACTCCAGGACTTACTAGGCAATTTATTGTATTATTTTTATTTTGTTCCAAATACTTCAGTCGTTTAAAATAACTGTCTCAGTGTTCTCACATTATTCAGTGTAAAATATGAGAATGGCAGAGCTTTCACACTGATACATGTTTGCAGAATTGACATTTGTGGAACTGTATTTATACTGTCTCTGCATTCTCCTGTCCTATTAGTGTTAGAAAGGTTTGGGAGATCTTTTGTATTTCTAAAGCCATAAGCTATTCCCAGGCTAATTTCTGATCTGAGGAAAAAAAGGTGTAAGCTGAGACTGTCACATCCTTAGTGCCATGGTATAAATGGGATATAAAGATGCCTCAAAGAGAGAATCTAAAATTCTCCACTGCTTCCTTAGGAATATGACGCTTAATATGAAACGTACCTTACTAAAACCAAGATTACTTTTTTTTTTTGCAATTACTGCTATTGAAATGGTATATTGAAATAGAAACTTAAAATACTTGAAATAAAAGTGCATTAAGTATAAAACCATGTACAAAACAAAAATAAACATATACAATCAAAGACATTTTTGTATTGCTAATGAGAGTCTGCAAATGGAATTCACTCATCGAGTTCATCATACACAATTTCATCATGCCACAATGTTCAGTCTCTCAGGTCTGCTGACTTGCTTCACTTGGAGAAAAGTAAAAACTGACTTTTCCAGTGGACAAAAGAAGCAGAACTGTAAATGTAATTAAGAATATATGCCTGTTATGTGAGGAGACACAATTTGTACTAATTCATTAACACATTCGTATTCAAACTTCAATACATTTCTAACAATGGGCCATAAAAAACTTCGTGTCTGTCCATGACACTAATTATTACTACTGGCATAATTAAGCTTGCCTCTCGCAATTAATCACATTGACTACCACAAATAGTATATTTATCTTCATTATCTTCCTACATGTAAGTCTTCCCTTTATGCTATACAGCAGAGGCAGATAACCATGTTTGGCTACAGAGCAGACTGAAATTCAGCTGTAGCATAAATGGAGGCACGAGCTGCCCATCACATCAGTTACTCAGCGAGCGAGCTTAAAGAGCAGACCACAGTCAAGAGACACCGCTCGATTATTTACTGGAGCTGCACATTTGGCAGAAAACCAGCCGACAGGAGCGTATGAAGTAAATCAGAGCACACCCATTTGGGCAAGGGGCATTGGGAGTTAAGATTACGCTACAGCCATCTGAAACCTGAGTATATTTAAGACTATGATTTTGTATTTTCACCTTCCTCATACATTTTAATTAAAGACAAACAGAATTATGGACAGTACAAATTATTTTTCTCAAATGAGAAACAAAAGAGGGGATGCCAGACTAATTTATTTGCTTTTGTTTGCATCTCTTTTTCCATGATTATTTTAACAAATGAGTTTACTAGCAGGAATGTTTGGTAAAATAATGAAGCAAACATAGTCAAATATTGTGATTATTCATAGCAGAACCTATAAGTTATGTTTCTCCAACTGGAAAAGAGAAATGTGTTGTACGACCTACATACTCATTCAAGAAAAAGCTTGAATATTCAAAAAACTCTGCTTATGAATGAATTACAGACAAAAAATTATGCACAGATATTATTCAGCAAACAGTTTGAACATATACATCAGAAAAACTAGTTTGTTTAGAAAACTTGCAAACACAAAATGGAGCAAAGAAATTGTTCATTATGAATTATTTGCACAGCATCTGTTTTACTTTCTCATGTTAATTGCCTCTACTAAACCACAATTTCTCCCCCTCAGTATGTAAATTTAAATGATTTTGCATATTCTCTGAATACCCAGTAAATGCAAGTTTCATTACCTTACCACTTATATCTTTTTTGTCATCCTAATTATACTAAAGTTTATATAATTTAAAATTTGACCTACCAGCTTCCTGTAGATTGCCAAGTCTTCATCTGGATTTTGAGTATTGCCTATTATTAAAAAAAAATAATATATACATATATATTAAAAACACGCACATTAACTGCCTTTGTGAAAGATCTTGTAAGGTATGTGTTATTTACCACTGCATTTAGAAGCACTGAAAGAGCTAGAGTTTGGTTTTAATCACAACACTTTTCATGTAATTGTTATAAATCTAGGACATGATTGACCATCGAATTAACACAGAGAATTTCACTGACTTCTTTGAGAGCCTTTCAGACCTTCCCATGCAGTAACTGGGCCATATATTGCTGTATCCTCGCGTGCTTCCTGGGAGGTACCACTCTGGTTGTATTGTTCTTTCTAAAAATAAAATCTTTTCCATCAGGCAGCTTAATTTCCTCTAAAAATGTATCTTCTTTTTACTGAATTTTCTGACTTTTTGATTCTTTACCTCTCTAACAAACACAGTAAGATGAAGTTGTGCACATTATATCATACCTTTTCTTTGCAATAACTTCATGCTACCAATAGAAATAAAAGGGTTTTTCAAAGACTGTGCTGACCTTAGAAATTAAATGCAAGTTAAATCCTCCAGGCCTTTTAACAGAAATGTCCCTCCCAGCCAAATCTGTCGCACTGGGTCACCGAGAATGTAACGTAAGTAAAGCCTCAGGATGGGTTCAACATTACCAGCATACATACTTCATTAAAAAGACCAATCTGCAGAAAGCACTCTCTTTACTGTGCTATACTTAGAAGATGAGCATTTGGAGTAGGACAAAGATACACTTTTGTAAAGGCATAAAACCTTCTGTTTAGGATTCCATCTTCAACGTACCGCAAAATACATAACCCCTGCCATGATCTGTTTTCTCTATTTTATACTGAGGTTACAAAACAGTATGTTAACATGGGCAGCACAACGGGGTAAAAGCATATCTATTCATTTATTTCTGCTGTGGGCAGAACCCTGGCTGCATGCTTACAGTAAGTGTTTTGCAGTAGCCAGGAGTACTTGGCTGAGGCTCTGTCAGTAAATGTTATTGCCTGCGCATCTCTACTCAAAGTTCCAATTTTCTAGCGTCTTAGTGGATTAGAACAGGGGGAAAGGAATTATGCTACAGTTTTATGACATAGTTGGGTTTGCATCAATAGGAAATTTCATTGACTCATGCTCTACAGGTATTAGTGTATCATAACAGAATTTCTGTCTTAAGAAGCTTCTCAGTGCATCATGGAGCTGCTTTTGCTCCTGATCCATCTACCCTCCTGAACTGTACTGCTCCAGGTCTGGGCTGTAAGAAGACTTCTGAAGTGAATGGCACCGATAAAATTTTGGGCCTTAATTTCAGCAGCTCATTTTTTTTTTGTGGATTTTTGTAATATACCTTTAGGCTAAAAACCACATCTATAGGTTTTTACTCTCTACAGGATGTGTTGTCCTGTGTGCTTTAGCAGTTCAGTGAGCTGAGCCGATTCAAATGAGCCTTGAAATGTTAAATACAACTTGTAATATCAAAGGGTCTCATATAAAATAATTTTCTTCCTGTGGATCCTAGGGAGATTAAGAACTCGTGCAGGGACTAAAATGTCCACTACTCACATCAAATATCTCAGCATTTGCTATATTGTTATCTGTTCATTGAAGGAATGGCTGGAAAACAGCTGCAGCGCTTCTTTCTTTATGGGTAAACCAGGCACAAGGGGCAGAGTATTTGGTCCTTATGCCTGAAGTAAATGCTAAGTGTTGGGTAATTGTGCAGCAGTGGTACAGAAGCTTTCATGTACCATCTCGAGGTGATGATTTTTTTGCAAATGGTATAGAAATCAATTTTGGGTCAGACTGTAAACTGAAAGCAATATGGCTGCACTTCAGTTTTTCATCCAGTGTGGTTATCTCAAAACCCGAAGAAAAAAAATTGTCTCTTTCCTGCTTTTGCTTTCATATCTTGCAGCAGTGTCTGTTTATAGCTACCTTACCTTTCTTTACTTCTGAGCTGAATTAAGATGAAGTATGTTTCAAGTGATCCAGAATACCAGCCTCCAAAACACTCCCGTATTTTCTGAACTGAAGAACAGGAACTGTCAAGAAACTGCCCGCTTCCTTCCCACCCTTTGCTTTTTAGATGCAGAGTAGAGAGTTGGAGAAGAGTTCTCTTTAAACTTTACATCTTGGATATGATCTTTTTATCAGTACAGCCCTTTTATGCTTGCCATTTTGTGCAGGATAACCATACCAGTGCTGAGAGGCGGGACAGGATCTTCAATTCTAATTCTAGCAAATTCTTATTAGCACACATTTTTGTACTATAATTAACTTTAAATCTCATATCATAAAGCAGGAATATGACTTCTATCTATGCACGTCATGACAGTCTTATAAAAACAAATATTTTGAAAGGTAATTAGTAAGTAACTCAGTGCGAAAAACAGGGAGATTGTGTTTTCCAGGACTGGCATTCTAATCGTAAATGCAGTCACACGTACAGTCATATGTTTCTAAAGATGCTATTTGAATAACTCTGAGAATGACAACACAATATAAGTAGACATTACCCAATATTGCAAAAAAAAAAAAAAGTAGTATATTAGGATGTAGGAAATAACCCCACATTTATTGCAGGATTCTTGTTTAAGGAGAAAATGTGGGGTCTTGATACTGCTGTGGAACAACTGTTAACTGCATTATGACAATCACAATATGCAGAAATGAGAAGGGAGATTTTTAATGGAAAGCATATTGCCATTTGCCTTGTATTAAAAGTCAAAGGCAATTAAAACATAATTTAATTAGAGGATATCTTATCAGCTGTAAAAAGTAAAATTGATTGATACACAGTGTAGGGATAACTTGGCTTCTGCTACTTGCAAAGCGATGGTAAAGCTGACAAATTAGTCACTTGCTTTTTTTTTTTAATTTGATAATTTCATGTATTTTTATATTTTCTTCCACCACTGAAGGCACTTTAATTAGCTAATGTTTGATTGCTCATTGTTTGGAAATGGAAAATGTTATAAATGTATTGTGATCTGAAGAGCTGTTGGCATTCAGATTAAGCATCTAGCATGACTCTACGCTGCTCTCTCATTACTAAAAATATTTATCTGATAACAGAATTTTTCTTATGCCTTGCTCTGTTTGCCTTACTGTGCAATAAGATGTTTTAGTCTCCGACTTAAACTTCACAGGTAGCTGGAAACAGGCCAATGTGGCTCACAGCAGCTCCAAAGCAGTGAGCAATATCCTGAATTGGAAGAATCCATACCGCTTACCCAAGGGCTGAATTTGGCAATGCAAGGAATACCCATCAGAAGTGAGGAACACACACAAAACTGCCAACCTATTTATATTTTTAAAAATACACAAAAAAAGGAGGGATAGCCAAGAAATGTTGAAAAATCTTTCTTATATTCATTAAACCAGAAACGTGTACTCAGTTGCAGTAAAAATTTGAAAGGTAGCTTGAGTTGTTTGTTTGCACATGGCAAAGACCGTATTGCAAGAAGGAACAGGAAGGAGAGCAGATGGACAGGACCAACGCTGCTCTGCAATCCATGATAATGCAAGTATTTCTGTGGCAAGTAATGCTTAGGAAGTGATTGGAAAAGATTATTTCATTTGTAAAGTCACACAAAAAGCTGCAAAAAAACCCCAGGAACATATTCCTAGAGACTCATAAGTACATTGTTAGAAAAATATATTAAGTAATAACTACTCTGATGTGGTCACAAATGTCTTTGCTCACTGCAGGGGGGTTGGCCTAGGTGACCTTTAAAGGTCTCTTCCAACCCAAACCACTTTATAATTCTATGAACTAACACCAATTTATAAGTTTGTGAACAAAACCACTCAGAAAACCTCTAGCTACATCCAAAGGAGATGTCTCATGAAGAACAGTGTAGTTATGAGGTCAAAAGCTTAAAGGGATAAACCAGCAATTTGTTATTTCACCAATTAAAAGTAATCGGCAAGTGGTAGTTACATAGCCTAATAAAATCTCTGTATCTTTCTTCTCATTATAAAATCTCTGCACTTCAAGTACTTTGTACTGTGAATTTATTAAAAATATCTAAAGTGCTACATTTGCAAAAAAAAGTATGATCACCTTTAAATAAGTAACAAAACAAAATCCTAGAAGTAACGGCAGGCATGAGATGTATTCAAGAACCGTTAGCTCCTCTCCAATTAATTTTGTGAGATGCTTGAACCTTATATGCTAATCTAGGAAGATAAAACCTTCCACAGTCTATGTGTGAAGTTACCTTTGCCTTCCTTATTGCTGTTGAAAATGTCATATGATTGTTGAATCAGGGTAGAAAGAATTCAGCACAAGTGATAGTTCAAGGACTTCATGTTGTGCTTCAGACGGCTGGTCTGGATACTTTCTAAATGCACACAGAAGCAGCCTGCAGATGGGTCTTCACACCATCACACTTGAACTGAAGTGTCTATGGGGACATAAGCTATACTGCAAGGGAGACAAAAAGACTCCTAATTTCAACGATATCACCGTAGTTCTCAGTCTCCATTACCTTTAGAGGGAGTCCCCTTAGAGCTCTAAGAGAGCCAGCAAGATACAAGGCTCCTCTGGTCAGCCTCAAGTTGATCTTCAAGAGGAATATCTGTTCTTAGCTTTATTTTTTCTGTTCTTAGCTTTATTTTTTTTGTCCTGAGGAAGACATTTTATTCATTTGTTTGGTTTGGGTTTTTTTGTTTTGTTTTGCTTTTTTTTTCACAAGGAAGGTAAGGAATATCTTAAGAAACAAATTAAGGGAAGTTACAGTTTTATATATTGATGATCCAAAATACATTTTGCTTGGCCTAAAAATTCCCCTGAAAAAAACTGAATAATAATCTGTGGTGGAAAGCCATGTTGTTAAACATCTCTTAAAAAAATAGTTGACTACAAACAGACATTGATTCTATGACAATAAATTCTGTGAATGCAAATATCTAGTGGCCTAGGAGAGATGGATGATTTAAATGCAATGCCATTATTTCAGCATGCCAGTTTGCATCCAGGAGGCTGAGGAATGCTGGAAGTGTCCACCTTAGGAGCAACAGCCACATGCTTCAAATGTATGTTTTTTCAAATTTCCTCTTTAAAAATCCTTCTCTACTCATCTGTGCTACTATATTGAGGAACACATCAGATATTGTTATAAATTATATTGGAATTAAAAAAAAAGATTGAGAGGAAGGGTCAGGAAGGTGTTAGAAAACATTTCTAGTTCATGTTCCCTTTGAAAATGGCAGTCATATTTTTTAAAAAAATAAAATAACCAGCTTCTTAAGAATTTTTAAAACTTCCTAACAAAAATAAAAGTATAAATAAGAAAATGGGGCAGGCAGTAGGATAATCCCTACCATTTAAAGGAATTTAGCACCATATTCCCAATGACAGGTTTCTAATATAGTGCAAGAGTTCCTCAGAAGTTCTTTCAGGTGATGGTGGACCTGATAAAAATGGCAATGGATTTTTGGCCAAGAAACTCAATATAAAGGCAAATACAGAAGAGATGTGTTAGTCAAACATGATTTATTGGACTCAGTGCAGAGTAAATGGATGAAATTATATGATATGCTATAGAGAAGGTCAGGTTACATAATCTAATGATCCCCTTTGGCCTTAAGCCTGTGATTCTGTGAAACCCCACTCTTGCTGGAAGTCTGTAATTCATGTACTGCTATTGATCTATTTATAAGAAACCATACACGCTAATAATACCTGGGCATGATTATTCACAGTATTTGTCCTTGAATTATGTCAGCAAAAATGCATTTAAGTAGAATTATGACTTGCATGGTTTTCATTTCATGATGAGATCAAGGCCTAAGGAAGAGAACAGACTCATTAATTTCCTAAAGGGAAAGCATAAAGTTACTTTTTTTGTTCACTGTTTCCCACCATTGTTATTACCAGTGCAGCTCTTCTATAACAACTAAGAGAGCTGGAACAGAGTAGTCTTGGATGCTGTTACTGTTACATCAAACCCCTGTTTTTTTCCAGAGACTCACACCAAATACTGGCTCTTCTCTATGTGTTAGCATTCACATCATAGCTCTCACTAGAGACGAACTGGTGAAATCACTGAGAATTTTGAAATGGAAAAGTCCACTATGTGTTGACTCAATGATTTACAGATGATCTCCAGGCAAACTGAACAACTTTTACAAAGAAATAAAGCAGCATAACACAGTTTGACCGTGATTCAGATTATGGTCACACATTAGCACATTTCTGATTCTAACTCCTGATTCTTTAAAATGGACATTTATTTTGTACTTTATAAAATTATGCACTGACTTTTTTTTTTAAATCATTATTAAACCAATAAAAAAGTAGTAAATTACTATATACTGTAGAGCACTAACCATAAAGTGTGAGTGCTTAGTAGAGCCACATTTGTGCATTACATTTTATACAAATACACATAAAACTGATGTCTAAAGATATCTGTGAGTCATTTAAACTTGTACTATAAAATCTTAACTTTTAATAAGAACAAAATGCAATTAAAAATCCATAAGAATACATAGAAAGGAAAATCTTGCATTTGTATTATTTATATCCTTCTGCTCTTACAAATATTTGGGAGTTGAGTTTTAAAAGCTTTTCCTTATTACCAAGTTTTCAAAAAAATCCTGAAATATATGAGAAGCTGTTCACCAGCGCACAGTTGTTACTGGTGTGACATTTTGTGCTCTCTGGTATAAATAATCCCAGCACAATGATATCTGGGGAGAAAAACTTTTTCAGTTATATATCAGAAAACATATCATCCATTTACTAAAATAAATGAGGAAAACTGGTTTTCCTTTCTAAATATTTGTTAACTCCTGTAATAAATTTCCACATTCAATGGTATCAATACCATTATTTGAGTCATGAATTCTATTTTAGCAGACAATATACCCAAGAGCTTTTCCTTCCTCCTGTCTGCAAACATTCTATAAAG
>WAAB01017726.1:172613-200098 GCA_013389865.1 Piaya cayana
GTATCAATACCATTATTTGAGTCATGAATTCTATTTTAGCAGACAATATACCCAAGAGCTTTTCCTTCCTCCTGTCTGCAAACATTCTATAAAGTCGGTTTCGGTGAAAAGAAAGTGTTTTCTATATCTATGTTACTACCACTGTATCAGATTATGGTTTGTTATTCTTAAAACGGAGCCTGCTTTACCTTGTTCTTACCTATTAGCTATTCACACTTTAAAGCACATAAGAAATGGGAGTCATGTGATAACGTCAGAGCTAGCTGACATGATAAGTAAAACTACATTATGGCCACTAACATAAATACATGGTCACTGTATGAATATAGGTTATGGTCCTGTCAAGTTACACCAAAAGACGTGCACACACAGCAACATTTTTTAAGTATTATAACGTTTAGTAAATGGACTAAGTCATGTTTCCCAAATGGCTGATCCATAGCTTGGCCGCATTTCTAAAGGGTTGCTCAGCTATTTTATTCGCATGTCAAGTATTGCAACTGATAATCGTTTGACTAGATAATACCCTACTGGTTAAAAAACATACAGATTAAACATTCATATGTTTACTTCCATAATTTTATACCTCTTTCTAATGATACTGGCAATAAAAAACAAGCAAGGTAAGGTCTGACATGGTATTTTCAAGTAGAGCCGCGATCATTTGAAAAATGTGATAAGCTTGTGGACATGCAGGTCTTTTTTTCAGACCCTAAACCACTGAAAGCCAACAATGTCTGTTGGCCTGATAAAAGATATTGTCCCTTCAGCCACATCATGATCAACTATAGCTCAGAGAGTGCAAGTGCCACTTAATTCCAAAGGAATTTATGAGCAGATCTTAGCATCATAAAATCATAGAATCATTCAGCGGTTTGGGTTGGACAGGACCTGAAAGATCATCCAGTTCCAACCCTCTGCCATGGGCAAGGACACCTCCCACTAGATCAGGTTGCTCAAAGCCTAATCCAACTTGGCCTTGAACACCTCCGGGGATGGGGCAGCCACGACTGCTCTGGGCAACCTGGGCCAGTGCCCATCACCCTCACAGTAAAGAATTTCTTCCTAAGATCCAATCTAAGTCTTCCATCTTTCAGCTTCCTTAGAAACATTTTAACAATATAGACCTTAGTGCAAATGTGTGATAAACCTGCAGACATGCCGCAGACTGTGTAAAGCAAAAACTGACAAACACAAGCTGTATAACGAGGAAGAATCATGATCTACATGATCCCTTTGCATTAGAGTGGCTGCAGTAAGGAAGATACTAGTAAGCACTGACTCTAAACTCAAAGTTTTGTACAGTTTCTTGCATTTTTCTTGTTATCAAAACCAAAACTGTTGAAATGTCAGAACCAGAATACAGGTACACACTGAAGTATGTACAAGTGCTTCCTGAAAGTGGCTTTTTTGTTGGTTGTTTTTTTTGAGAATAGATTATGCCTGTGAAATAACATCATCCTGTCACTTTTTTTCACCTGAAAAGACAATCAGAATAACAGGATAGTGCAACTGAAGTTTATTATGGGATAATTTATTTTTCCTTCTGGAATATTACCAGATATTTCTGTTTCTCAGAGGCAATTTGTCTAGGTAAATGAATGGATAGGAAATAGTGCTGAACAGCATAGCAACTCTAGGAGTAAAGTAAGATGAGGTATTCAAATTCTATTGAGTCAGGTACAGTATGCGGAGCCTATCCTTCTCTCTCCTGTCCATGTCAACAGTTCAAGGACACTCGCAAACCACCTCTGAGGTATCTCATCTATAGTTCGCTAAAGAGCCTAGCAAGAATCTCGGTCTTAGTTTGGATTACCACTTTCTTCCATCACTTTCTGCTGTGGCTGTGTACTCAGTAGTTGAACTACATGAGAACATGTAATAATAATTTGAGGGAAGGGCATAAATTGAAATAATGTCTAATAACCTTAGGCGTTCTTCTCCAGTGGGCCACTAGCATACATGGGCCCTTGGTCATTTATATATGCGATTTCTTGTTGAAGTCTAGCACCAGAAGTAGTTTCATGCAAAATCTTTCTGTGAATGTAATTCCAGAGGCAGTAGATACTCTGAATCTTGTATTAATAAGCTATGATGTTAAATAAAGCACCAAAAACCTTAATCAAAGCTATGAGTATCAACAAGAAGCGAAGAAGTAGCTAATAGAAGATTAGCTGCTGAACAAAAGTTTTCTATGATTAATTATATTATAGCGCCGTAATTTAGTTTCTCTCGATCTGTAACTTCAAATATCTATACTAATTAGTTGTCAACCTACAACATAATAAATGAGATAATGAAATAAAGATGTTTTAAATATCCCTTTCTGCTACATGTACATTTTCCAGCATGTTAACAGACAAGATGAATTCTGATTATTTTTTTAAGGGTATATTAGCATATCATTATGTATTTAAATGCCTAATAGTAAATTTCTCACAAGAGTAATGTTAAACTACTAAATCCACAGAAATCTGGACAAGTATTGTATATTACATAGAGGCTGGCATGGGTTAAGCTTATAGCAAAGACTGGGATATCACACCTTTCTCCATCACATTTTCACCTGCTCATGTGGTGCTCACTTCTGCTTTGATGGAAAATTCCTTTGGGTCTTCTTGGTGTAAAGCTGTTGGTGCTTGCAGCAAAATTTGCAGAGCTAGCGGTGAATAGAGAATGTTTTCCTTTGGTTGTTAAGCTAGAGAAATATCTACAGCATTTTTCACAGTTCATGAAAGGGACCATCACTTTTCAGTCAGCTGAAAATTTGGGATCTAGTTACATAAGCTTTTTTCTTTTATGAATTTGTTTGGGAAAAAGAAATTGTTTTTCTGAATTTGTTTTGGAAAAATGCAGCTCTTAGATTCCAAATTTATACAAAAGAAATTTGCAGTATTCCCCATGTAAGCAGAAGAAACTTTCAAGCAGCATTGCACAGATTGAGGCAATATTATTTATTTTCCTGAAAACAGTGATGACAGTCAAAGCACGAGCAGTGAAGCTCATTTTATATATCAACCTCACATGTTTTCCTGTCAGCTTTGCAGTTTGTCATCCCCAGCCTAGCCTCCAAGTGGCATGAACTTTGAGGACAAAGTGCTGAAATGAAAGACTTGCTGCCTCCCATCGAGAAGAAACAAGGCCACCAAGGAATAGCAGAATGGCTGTTTATTCCACTTCATGTAGCCTAAACTGTGGAAAAATATTACGTTATTAGTAGAAACATAATACAAGTCTGGTAATGGTAGTATAATTTGTTGTTACTATTTGGAGTGAATCTGTGAGGTATCTAGCTAGTATAACAGATGAAACCATCAAAGAAAATACTAAATGCAAAATCTGATATGCAAAAGCAAAGAATGAGCTGAAGCAGCTGCAATAGCTTATTATAAATACTTATCGGAATTGTTCAGCTAGAGCAGCGTTTGCCAGCTGGAATGCAGTTGTTCTGAGAGGGAGGTGAGATATCCCTCCTCTCTGTGATGAAAAACGCAGCTAAGTGAGCATAAATATACAAATTCATGTGGTATTTTATTACTGGGGTGGTTCTCAGAGATAGGAACGTGTTAGGCCACTTTATGGCAGGGCTGCCGGACAAGTGACTGGCCAGTCTGCGACACACCGATAAAGTTTAGTCTTTTATCACTGCAATCTTTTTATGAACATTATCAACTGTTGACTTTTTTTTTAATCCCTGTTATGAGTGTCAGTTACAGATATGTGGTCAGTAAACTGTCTGCGTATGACCTGCAGAATTCTCTCCTAGCTCTGTTGGGGCCTTAAAGGGCTGGAAATTGTACGTGTCCTGAGCAGCTACATTTACGACAAGAAACTCCCCACTATATTATATTTAAAATTTACCTTGTCAGGCTATCATGGAGCAGTTTAGTTTGAAAAGTGATAAAAATTAGTAACACATGAATTAAAAAAGAAGATCAAATCATCCGTCAATATTTAAAAACAAGTGCAAGAGGACTTTTTCATTAATTAGAACTAGCATACACTGAGTTTGTTAGACCGAAGGCACAGAGCATTTTGGTCTTTATGTTATAATCACTTTAAATATGCTAAAAACACAGCATGAAAATAATAATTTGCAGCCTTGCTGTTATACTGGTCAAACAGCACTAATCAAACTGTTATATTTCAGGTTTGATCTAAAGCCCGTGAGAGTCTGCCTGCTGCATTCAGTGAGCATGGAGTTCAACCCCTGATGAAACTGAGCACTTTATCCTTGTGTAATTCAGTTACTCCTGTCACCCACTGAATATATTATTTCTTAGATCATTCTTTACATGTAACCACCAATACATAGAGCATCCAAACCCCTCAGTTATCTTTGTTGTTTTCCTTTTCAGCTTTTTCAAGCCTTATTTATTACTTCCTCCTGCTTCAGCTATCACTCATTTCAGCAGAAAAAAAAAGTGATTTCCCTTTAACAAGGAATATTTATTGTGAAAGGCTTTCACATGCTTTTAGTTACAATACACCACATCTACTCAGTTCATTTTAGAAAATGATATTTAGCAACTGTATTTTGCTAAATTAATTGCAGGTACTCAATACAGTCACATACGTCCATGTAA
This sequence comes from Piaya cayana, assembly GCA_013389865.1. Lineage (NCBI taxonomy): Eukaryota > Metazoa > Chordata > Aves > Cuculiformes > Coccyzidae > Piaya > Piaya cayana. The sequence goes on from WAAB01017726.1 coordinate 177,200, forward strand.
AGGCTACATCAACATTTCCTGCAATTCTGTCAGTCTCACGTGTTTCAGTCTGTGCCTATTGCCTTGTCACTGGACGCCACTGCAAACAGACTGGCTCCAACTTCTTGAAACCCTCCTCAGGGATTCATACACATTGATGAGATCTGCCCCTGAGCATTCTCTTCTCTACGCTGAACAGGCTGAACAATCCCATCTCACTCAGCCTTTCCTGCTATGTGGTGTGCTCCCGTCCCTTCATCAGCTTAGCAGCCCTTTACTGCATTCTCTCCAGTTGCTCCAGGTCCCTTTTGTACTGTGGAGCCCAGCACTGGACACAGTGCTCAGATACTGCAAGGATCTAGTCTGGGAAACATAAATTTACTCACAAAAATACGTAAATTAAAACATAATGGCAAAGAATTATGAGAATTTATAGTTAGAGAAAATTAAGAAAAGTAGAGTTTCTACATACAGACAGCACAAAATGAAAGTGGTTTCAGGTTCATAACTGAGTAGATGAATACAGAGAACCTTTCACACTCTCTAAATCATAGAGTAGCAAGCATGTCTGCTGCAGAGAGTATGAAACATGGCAAATCATCCATTAATAAGTATCTATTTTCCTTGACAAATGCCTAATTATTCAGCAGAGTAATTTAATGTTCTGTATTAAGCCAAGAGGCACACGGATTAAAATACCCACATCAATGGGCTCTGTTCAGTATTCCCTACTCACTCCCACCAAAACATTCACAAACCTCAGCAGGGAATTCTCCTGAGAAGATCAGCTAATAATGTATTGTACCCTGCAAACGAGCCCTTAAATCTCTAAAGTTGATTTTTGTCTACCAAACCACAGAACTGTCTTTCTCTCCTCCTTCTGCTAAGAATCTTACCTGCCCATGTACTGTACCTCTCTATACATGCCAAGATACAACTCCAGCTCTTAAATGTAAAGAATAAAAATATCACAATTTAAGGCAAAGCAAAAATTTAGTCTTTACTAAAGAGACTCAAATAAAGCTAACAAAAAGTGCTTCTATTTCAGGTGAAATAGAAGACTGAACTTTGAAGGCCCATGGAAACATTTGAGAAGCGTTAGTGTCATAAAATAACGAGTAATTTCTCTGCCCCAAAAATATTTGGAAAAATACCTATCTCAAGAGTTAATGATCCCAACCTTTTGCTTGACATGAACAGTAAGAATCAGGATGAAATCAACTAAATGAAAGGGATTTGCAACAATGTGGTCAATGAGAAATCATTTTCTAGTATTATTTTCATGAAAATAAAGATAAGGAAGTTTCAGCCATTCTAGAAGGTCCTGTACTGATAAATAGGGGACTGGTAATATCAGTAGCTAAGAAGTTACCAGCACTGAATAACAGTGAACTTAAAAAGTAAGCAGCTGAACTCCTATAAGGTATGATACTTGCTGTTGAAAATCAGGGAACAATGAGGAGTAAAAGTGTAGCTGTCTTTAGAAGTAAGACAAGAAAAGCCTGCATCTGTAACGGAAAGCTGACTAACACAGCAATTGAAGGACATTATATTCATCAAACACCAAAACATCAAAACAGTGCAATAGGGTCAAACATCTTTAATCTCCAGTTCAGTGTATGAAATGAAGAAGCATTCAGTTGGAACATGCAGGGATCGCATTCCACATACTAGCACATTAAATGTCAGTGGAATTAGCTATGAACCTGACCTAGAAAAAAACAGTATGTGCTTAAAATTGCAGAATATCCTAATTATTTTTTTTTCCCATCTAACGTCAAGTTGTGCTTAAGTGCTGCAGATGCTGGATCTTAATGACTACACGATTTTTACAACAACTGGGACTGTGCCACCCCCCGTATAGGACAGGCAGGACGCAGGGCTATTAAAAGCTGTACTTTTCTCATAAGACTTTTTCTGATTTTAGACAGTGTTTTGTGTGACCCTATATCAATGTTTTTATGCAATTAAACCTATCAAAAACACGCCTGTATCAATGTTCTTGAGCCCTTTCTCACAAGTACAAAACCAGTGCAGAAATGTGGAAACTGAGAGGAAGGCGTTCCGGCACTAGAGTCTGTGCTGCTTCTTGAGCCCTTTCTCTCAAGTGAAACAGGTCTCCAATTTCCTTCTGCATCACAGGAGAATTTCAGCTGGAGCATGAGAAAAACACGAGAAGGGAATTCCCCATCAGAAAGATTGTGAATTCAGGCCCTCCAGCTCCTGGGAGAGAAGCTTCTTTTATAGCAGATAAAACAATGGTGTTGCTATAGTTCTGATAATCTAAGGGTGGAAGAAAAATTGGAAGGAAAAATTATTATCTTTCCAAGGCAGTGGAGTGAGATTAAAAATCACCCTTTCTAAGCTCTAGAGGTTTGTTGGTACGGAGAACGATCACTGGTACTACTAGCATAGCCTTCCAGTGGACTATGAACCAACGCAGAAGGCTGTCAGTGTATCCATCAAGCACAGGGCTAGGAAACAGGACAGAGTAACCCCAAATCATCACTGCTTTCCCGCTTCCAAATGATTAAACATCATCATCTCTAATCATCTCCAGGCCAGTGATGAGCATGCATTAAGCCCACTTATGCAGACTGTATTAACTATGATTGCACATTCCACTGCAAGGTTATAGGAAATATATGGATCAATATATAGCAAGGCTCCACATCAAGGCTCAAACATTTGGATGATTGCAAGGATTTTCTTTTACTTTTTCGATTTTTGAGGTAAAGGTAATTTAAATATAATTGCTTATCGTCAGGGCATGCTATCCTGACAAAAGCAGTGGTCTCAAACCTGGGGAAATGCAGCGCTCTGCCAACACTCTCTGCTACCTGTCTGAAGGGTAACATGATGCACTTTAATTTAGTTAAAGCTGGTCAGTCTGGGAGCTGGGAAGATAAGTCTGCAATGAGGGAGTTTTCCCCACTGCTCAGTGGTGCCCAGGAAAACTCCACAGCTGGCAGCAGGACTGGGGGGAATACAGCAGATCTCGAAGGGTGTGGACAGCTTAGCACTCAGTCAATACTAGATTTTGTGCAGTTTGCTCTCATCACTCAAATCTGTATCCACAGACACAGAGCAGACACATCAGAAAGTTGTGGGGGGACCAACTGACACAACTGTCCAAGTTTTCCACAGTCTGAGCATGGGTTTTCAAGGAAGCATCTTTCAATTTATATCTCTATAATTCTTTGAAGTTCACTACTGGATTTAGGTCGTAGGTTCTAGATTTTGTTCCGAACAACAAATTATTCTTTAAACAGTCTCTTTTGCAACCAGTAACTATTGTCTCTTCTGTGCGCTGCAGTCCCCCTTGTTGCCAGTAATATGCGTTTTGGGAGAATGATTTGAATGGCAAAATGCTTACTTGTAACAACAAAAGAAGCGATACAATGTAAGCTAAGTTTAATAACTGAAAAGATCTTTAATTAAAATTGCTTTCCATTCAGGGGACAGAGTTTTATTTAACCAGCTGTCCTATGGAAGTTATTACCTGGAGTTTTCATTTTCCCAGTACACATCTGCAGAAAAGATTTTATTCTGGTGAATGGAGGGCTGTACAACAGCAAGGACAAAGCTCACTTAAACTAACAATGAAGCCATGGCAAAAGTCATAACCTTCTGCTGTCTTAGGGGAAGCACACTTTCTGAATATAATCTCTCTGATTATGCCTAGTATGCAAAATGCGGTTTTATATCTGCAGCTCGAATAGATTTCAGTATTACCACTGAATGCTAATCACTGATGCAAAAAACGTACAGCTCCCTCAAGGCATTTCAAAAATCTTGATTATTTAATCAGTGCTCTTGATTTATAAGGCGAGCTGGTTGATGACTACCAAAATGTGACACATTGGACACTATCCAGATGGAATGCCAGTTTTCATTTGAGGTTAAAGAGGTAAAACTCTACAAGAGAGGTTTTCCAGTATCTTGGATTAGAGCTAGAGCTAGATGATAAATAAAACCTGGTAGTTTGGCTTGCACATAATATTAAAACAGAAACTTCACTGAACTGTCAGTTGTAAAATGAAGTAATCAACTTTCTTTCTGATTATTCCGTTTCCATTTGGGACTTTTTATTTATTTCATGCCTTCCATCTTAATGTCCTCTTATCTTTTCAAATGGTGGTACTTTACTTTTTTTACAAATATATAATAAACAGCGAGTTTTCATAAGCACTAATTTCCCATCCAGCTAGATGCAAAATTTGAGTTCACTTCCTTTCCCTCATAACTGCAGATTAGATATTTGAAAAATATTGGTTTCTACATCTCTATACATATCGATAAATCCTTAGTTATACATAAAGATCTTTTTAATTTGTGCTTTAAAACACAATGGAATTATCAAAAATCCTTTAAGATATAGATGCATGAGTTAGATCCATTTTTTAACAGATTTTACTACCTAAGTCACTTGGGCTTTGGCAGTCCCATCTTCATCTTCTATTATCACCTGTTCTCTTGGTAAGATCTTAATAAGCAGAATGACTTCAAATTGAGATAGTAAGGAATTAAATTCATATTTAGACACCTAAATGTATGCCTGACCCCTAGAAGTTAGCAATCTGATCATTTTATATACCTGCCTATATACCTATGATGGCCTCACTTTTCAAACTCATCTCAAAGTCCACATTAGAAGCTGTAACCAGCACTTAAATATTCAAAGAAAAGATAAAACTACAGAAGTTTATTTTACCAAATCAGTCCTTTGCCTGTGCTCATGCTGCAAGTGGGCAGCACAAGCAGAGCACCCAGAGGCACCTGGAGCTGGCAGGTATNGAACAGATTTTACTACCTAGGTCACTTGGGTTTTGGCAGTCCCATCTTCATCTATTATCACCTGTTTTCTTGGTAAGACTTTAATGAGCAGAATGACTTCAAATTGAGACAGCAAGGAATTAAATTCATATTTAGACACCTAAATGTATGCCTGACCCCTAGAAGTTAGCAATCTGATCATTTTATATACCTGCCTATATACCTATGATGGCCTCACTTTTCAAACTCATCTCAAAGTCCACATTAGAAGCTGTAACCAGCACTTAAATATTCAAAGAAAAGATAAAACTACAGAAGTTTATTTTACCAAATCAGTCCTTTGCCTGTGCTCATGCTGCAAGTGGGCAGCACAAGCAGAGCACCCAGAGGCACCTGGAGCTGGCAGGTATCTCCCTGCTGTTCCACACCAGCCTGGGCTGCTTTGTCTCCACCGTTATTTATATCTCAGCTACCAGTAATAAAGCTGATATATCAATGCAAATAACCCCAGGTCTGTGGCAAACGGTCAGCAGAACCGAACATGTACCAACCTATCAGGACAAGCCCTGTGGACAGACAAGCAATTTGAAGGTTAAGAGGCAACCCTAGAAGGCTGACTTGGAGGTTAAAAGCATCCTCACATGCCGGTGCCATCCTATCAAGCCTTTTAAAACTAAAATGACTAAAATTATAATCCAAACATAGGAACTTGATGGAAAGTTTATTTATAAATAAGCATTAAAAGCATCAAAGGCCATCATACTGACATGTCGTGAAGTTACGTCTGCAGCTGAAACTGCAGATTGAAGTAAATGACTTGACATTCACCAACCCATGCAGTGTGTAAGAAGCTTTCCTGTGGCCCGTGGCCATGCCAGGGACCCACTGCCAGGGAAAGAGCACTGGCCCCTTTCCATGGGAGCAGAGGCAAGTGCAGGAATTCCCCTCACAAGGTTGGGCTGAAGAGTGGACATGACGCTCTTGCCATTCCCACCTCAGCTTTAAGAACACTCAGCTTGGCTACCAGCAGCTCGGTCGTGCAGGCTGACACCGACTCAGGGTTCAGCCTTGTCTAAGACAGCTGCAATATGGCCCCTGCAGCCCCTGTGTCCTCAGCCCTCACCTCCCCTAGGGAAGCTTTCACCTCATGTTTTCCTGTGCAGCCACATATCCCGCTTGCACTGAAATCTACAGGACTCGGCTCAAGCTCTCAGGGCGCATCAAAGAATAGGCTGCAATGTAACACTGAGATGTAAAGGTAAACATTAAACTATCTTGCTTGGGCACAAGCAATGCTGGCTGGAGCAACAGCTGATTTACTACGCAAAACAACCTGGTTGCAGCAGAGCTGTGTGCTTTCAAACCACCTCATGTCTGACTCCTCTCTTATGTTCTTTCTTCAGTGCCTCTGTGACTACTCGTCATAAAACATTGTTTTCATTCCTCATTTTAAGAAGTTTGCTGGAAACTGCAGCAGTCTGCATTGCAATGGCACAGTGAAAGGAAACCCAGGGAAGTGTGTACAATGACCAGAGCCCACGAGTTCTCTTCCCCACCGTACTCTGCTGTTGCAGCAGAGCCACGCGTAGGGAGCTCTGGCCAGGTCTGCTGGGCATCAGGCAAGCAGCACTCCATGTGCCAGACTGTTCCCAAAGTTGTAACAAGTGACAGCGTCACCTCCACAGGGGCCTCGCATCTAGGTTTTGGCAAAACTGCAGATTTGTATTCTGTGATGAAGCCAAAACATTTTAATAACTGCGAGAGTTCACTCATAAAATCTGTGTTGTTTGGGCTCTTGCCCTTTATCAGTGCATCCCTATATCTTTCTCTGTGCATGTAGATTTGTATCATCTGAAGCTTTTGGAAGAAGATCTCAAGTAAGTGGACTTGTGGGTAGGGCAATCATGGGGCAGTTCAAATAACTGCGTTATTCCATTTTCTGTCAGGAAGCCAAAAATCTGCTTGAAACACAGATGGCTATTTCCCTGTCATCATCTAGCTCCTCAGCTGATCTCCTCACCATTTCAACTTTATTCTGCGTAGCAGTTTTCCCTGAGTAGGGGAGCTTTTACACCTTCTGCTTTAAGAGAACAGAGCCACAAACCGCGAAGTGAGGTTGTTTTGATCGTATATGAGGATGGCTTACTGAAGACCGCACCGCTGGATAACGCAGGCTGGTGATTGCCTCAGGCTCTGGGTATTGCAAGTAACAATGTCATATATATCACAGGTAGCACCAGGCCTTCTGCCATGAGTACAGCGTGACAAAAATAGCTCGTAGGCATTATGTCCCCATGTTCTAGTCTTGCGTGGCAGCAGCCACACAGAAGGAAAAACACGGGAGCCAGAACTTGCCTATGCAGGAAAAGAGGGATCTCTTGCCTGCAGGGTAGAGATTGTGCTGGAGGGAACACTGCTGCAGAAATCTTAACTCTGAAAGAGAGAGGAGCTTCTGCTCACACTCAGCAAACACCTGTGTCGGTTGCCTTGCCTTAGCCTTGCCTGAGTCCACCCTAGCGTCACTATATGTAACTGTGTCACAAAGATCCAAAAGTCACATGATTTCATGAAAGGCTCCGCAGTTTTTGAAGCTAGAAAAGGAAGTCAAGAGTATTCTTATGCTATCATGTCATTCTTTTTCTGGGATTTTAAGCGGGGCAAAATTTCAATTCTCCTTTACTGTACCTTGCTAAGCGAGATGAAAGGCAGTTCTCTGGATGCATCTGAGCCATTAAGGACGTCCTGAATGGAAAGGTGCTCTGGTATAAAAGCACTAGGACATTTGCTCCTGCCAGCTTCTCCACATCATCCTGTTATAGACACATGTTGTGTAGTCATACATTTGATCTTAGCCGCAGTCCGAATTCTACTTCCTAGTTTGTTTCATAATATACAAGTCTTCACCTTTTTGAACTATTATTTTTTTTTAATAAAAAGAAACCAAAATAGCATTGGCAAAACATCTCATAGAAATAGTCTTGCGGATAGAGCTTGTGGTTAACAGAACATTGCACAATAGGATGAGAAAATTATCTGAATAATTTCGTGCACCTGACACTAGCAGCAGGACACAGATGCATTAGGTCAGGACAGAGAGTTAACATATTTTGGGAAAACATTTGGAATCCTACTTTCAATGTAGGGGTGAGTGTATATGAAAGCTGAAAACATTATTCTCAACTGCTGTTAAACCAATGACTATGCAAAAATCTGTCTGTGTTCAAAGAAGAACTTTTCTGTTTCTTTGCTGCAACACTACACTGCTGTATCAGAAACATAATAGATGCAGTGAACTCTTTTTTTTTCCCAGCTGATGGTGCAACTACAGGAGGTAACATCATACAGATTTCCCATTCTTCAGAGAGCCTGGGTTTAAATAAATGTTCAGCATTTCTGATTCTTTGAACAAAGGACTCGTTAAAGAAATAGAAAGCAATATCCTAATATTCCTTTGCAAAATTCTGCCTCACAAGAATTACCAGCAGTAACATCAACAGAGATGAAAGCTGTATGTGAAACGTTACACGCATGTAGAATTAATAGTGAAAACCGCAGTAAACTCATATTTTCAACAGTTCCGCTGATTCCAGTCTATGTCCTACAGATGTGGGGTGTGCTATTTGAATACACGTAGTGGGACAACAGACTACTCCTTCCTAGAATTTGTATATACAACATATAAAATTAAAATCAGAAAGTAGTGATAACTTGATTTAATGAGTGGAAACCTGCAATTTTTGTTTAGGATTACAAAAGGAAAATATCATCTTAATCACGGGGAAATTTAGATGTTTCTGAAAATATACTGAAATACGTTCATTAACTGTGTGGAGAGGTAATCTATCTAGTTTCAGACAGATTCTTCTGATTTACAAGGGCAGAGATGAGAGAGACTTTATTCCTTCAATTTAGGCACACCCTTGTTAGAACTAATAACCCAACTCAAAGGCAAGAGGTTTCATTGTACTTAACTATGTGGCCTCTAACATGTCAGGCTGATTGAATTCATATGATCTTATATATTTGGGCATCAACAGCCCTTTATTTTTCTTAATTAGAAACGTAGATTCAATGCAACTTGCCTAGAAAATAAATTAAATTCATATACATTACCTCTCAGCAATGAGAAATAGCACTGACTGAACGGGGCTGTTTAAATCTCTGCGGTTGGCAGTCTTCATCAGTGAATTTGTTTACAAAGTGGAAAGAATGAGATGCTGTCAAAGAATGAAAAATAAAAGCTAGATTTCTTGGGAAGGAGACATCCGTCTTTTTCTATTTGTAAATGCTGACGAGCAGGGTTTAAGGAGGGCTAATGTCATCCATTCATCTTAATTAAAGAGTTAATTGCTCGTGTATCCTGATTTGGTTAGCTGATCTTGGTAGCATGAAAAGCGTTTGCTTCTATGTATTTTATTGACCACTATAATGACATCATCACTAAGACTCAGGATTTATTCATGCCTCAGCCTAAACTCATAACTTTAATAGCCTCCTACATGATAAAACTTTCAAGAGGGAAGGAGTTCCATAGTGTGGTACAGAATACCGAGAGGTCTGTTCAGGCCCTGCTCAGAAACTGTTAAAATGTCTCAGTTCAGCTGTCATTGAAGTATTACTTCAAAGTCTAGAGTCATAAAGATAAGTAAAAAGTAATTTTAAAGACTAGTTCTCAGCGAATGTATATATGGAAATAGCATAAAACATCTAAAAATCACATATCAAATATAAGCGAGAGACTTATTACTATTCAATTTTTCGCATCTGTAGTCATAGCCAAATAAGCACTGACACAAAACCAGACAGGCGAGGTTGACAGCATGTTCTATGGATTAAAGACCAAATTGTTTTAGTCATATGTCTTACAATACAAAGAAGAGAAATTTGCATCTAAAGAAAGACCAGTTAACTAGCTAGGAACTCTGTGAGGTTCTTCTGTGCAATGTCTTTTCACATTTACTGCAGTTCCCAATGTTATTTCTTAAAGATTCTTCACAAGAATGAAATTAAATTTTACACAAGAGGAAAATGGACAGTTCTACTGCTGTTTGATGAATCAGCTATGTCGCACTTAAGAATGAAATAAAAGATTACATTACAAAACATAATACATGCTATTCACTCACCCTGGTAATGAGTCTCCAGAACTGATCTATTTCTGTTATTTGCTTTCATGGGATCAATTTCTATTGCTAATAACGCACATAACTTACACAGAGGGTCAAAGTGGCCTTTTTGAAACACCACACACCAAATGTAACTCATCCTAATGCAGCCTTGCATGCTGTGAGCACGCACTTGGTTTGTAGCAGCCACAAGGTAGCTCTTGTGAGCTCTCCTGAAATAACTAGAAGGCACCGAGAATAACATGGTAGTGTGCTACAGCTCATCCAGTTTTACAAACTCCATGGCAGACTTCACTTTCTAAGTGTTTTGTTTAAGCCTGTCAGCTGTGGGGTTCAGAGGCCAGTGCTGGCTCCCATGCTTTCTCTGAGAGACAGGAGATTTTCTTTTTAACACCAACCAGGTTTCCATGTTTTCTTAGAAAACTTTCTGTAAAATATAATAAAAAAAATTCTAATAACCTCTGTACTATATGAACAGTAAACTACACTGCCTTTCTCACAGAAAAGCAGCTAGCAGGTCCAGAACCAGTTGCAGAGTACAATGCTGTGGACCCATGTCACCCGAGACCAAGTCCTAGATCCAGCACCAGTCTGCTTGTGTCAGCTTGATGCTGCCTCCAAAGTGATCAGCCCTGCTGAGGAGGATGTGTGAACACAGACACGGGACAGTGGTTCTGCAGCTGCACTCCCCTTTGCTCTCTAGTACAATGCCATGTGGCTCAGCAACGTGCTTCAGCCAGCTCATGCATCTCTACAATTATCCAAGAATGAGCAATGTGTAAAGGGAAGAGAACTTTAAAGCAGATTTGTTGGCTATTGCCAACTCTAGAATTGCCCAGCTGAGTAACCTTTATCAAGTTGCTTCAGCTCACTCTGTCCCAGTTATCCCTCAAATCACCTTTATCTCTTCTGAGAGATACTTTGAGATTTGTTCATGGAAAAGTGCTGGGAGTTAAGCAGTATTATTATTTCTGAACAGTTCACTACTGGAAGAGGCAGCATGGTCGATGTATGGGGTTTATAGTCAGAGAAGAGGACAACAACTGAGGTTGGATGGGACCTTGGGAAGCCATCTGTCCTGACCATGAACTCAACATCGAGGTTGTTCTGGACTTGAAAATCTCAAGGATGGAAACTCCACAACCTCTCTGGGCAGCCTGTACTAGTGCTGGGCTGTCCTCAGGGTGCAGATTTTTTCTTCATGTCAAGGAACGGCTAAGCCTATGGAGAATGGGGCCATGATAACAGACTGTCTTAGTAGAGTTTAAATGCTATTCATCATCATCTTTTACAGCTCAGCTCCAATCAAAAAAATCTGTTTAATTTCAAGTTTGTTCCAGTTTCCTTTATGCTGCAAGCAATCTATTCAGTCACCTTTTCTGTCATTCACTTGTCAGTCTGTTTAGAGTAGGATCCTTTAAAAGGCTAGTAAGGATAAAATTAATACACTGCTCTGCCACTGGGGCCTCTGTAAGCATTAGCTTACAGAATCTCTTTTATAGTGAAGTTGGGGCACAGCGGCACTCAGACAGTGCTGGGCACAGGCAGCTGTAGCCCTGCCAGGAATCCCACCCTCTCTCATGTGTTCACTGACACCCACCCAGCCAGCCCAGAAATCTCGGCACTGCCCTCCTCTGACTGACCACATCTGCAGGGCGGTGTGGTAACCAGGGAATTCCTCAGACCACATCTGAGCCTTCAAACCACACCAAAGCTTGCTCTTTCAAGACTTAAACATACAGATCAGTGACCTTGGAAATAGTTTTTAAAAGCTGCAACTTTTTTTTTTGTGTGTCATTTTAAATCTCTTCTGTTACCTAAAGCTTCTTTGTTTTCTCCTGCCTGTACTTAAAGTAAAAAGTTATTTCCTAAACACTTAAGGGAAAAAACTAGAAACTTTCTCGGATATAGACTGTGGACTAGGAGCAGTGACTGTCACTTTTGAAAGCTACTTTACATAACATTAAAATAGAAAGTGAGCAAAGAGAAAGGCGTAACATTCTGTGTTCAACAGAAACACTTTGGAAAATGCTGAAATAAAATCTCCAGTGGCTTGTGAAGTATTTAGTTCAGTTGTTTAGCAACAGCATCTTTTGATTTGTAAAGCTTCTATGATATTTTGAAATAACCTAAAAAAGAAAGTTTTCAAAGTTTTCTTTAACCAGCTAAACCCACCTGCTGTAACTTGAGTAGCGTAAAAGTTCATAAGCACAACCTTATTTTGAGATAACACATTTCTGAACTACTATACTGCGATTTTTGTACACTACATTAGGCAATAGCTACTGCAACTTCTTACAACATTACTACCTTACTAATAAACATGTGCATGAAGTGGAACAGTGCATAAAAGTTAGAATTCTCTGGTTGTGCCTAGCAACATTAACAGGTCTGGTATCATCAGTTGAAGAACTGAGGAATTAAACCATCCAAAAGACTGATGCAAAGGATTGGACATGCTAAAAGAAGAGGTGAAAAAAGACTGTTAAGAATGCGAACGACATTCAGAAGTGAAGCAACAGACCCACAATGGTTTGTGAATGGAAATAAACATAACCATGAGAAAATGCTTCATCAACATAAGAGCCACAACAAAGCTGTGAATCTCCAGATAAACAGAAACTGTTTTTGAAGAAAAAAGCACCATGCTAGGTAGGACTTCAAAGACCACAGAAGATCTAATAGACAGAAATAAATAATATTTTTTTCAAAAAGGAAAAGATAAACCAAAAAATCATACTAATCACAAGATCAACTTACTCTGCCTCCCTGGTATTGCCCTGTTAACTCTTTTGCATCAAACCTGTGGAACCCATTTAGTGATTAAAAGAGAACACAAACTCCAACACCACAACAGCTTCAGTGAGCTCTGCAATTCCTCTCCTGCACTTGCTTCTTCAACCCTCCATCCTGTGTTTTGCCCCACTGGGTATCTCTAGCGGCACATCTGCAGTTTACTTGTGGGCTGGAAGGCACGACAGCTACTTTGTCCAGCTCTTTATCACCCTGCTTCCATCCCTACCAACAGAATGCATGGTTTCCTTTTCAGAAAGAAGCCACATAAATCATTGTGCCCTAGGTGGAAAGCCCACTTGCTATTGTATTTCTAATCACAGAAAATAGGAGACAATGAGGAGAAAAAAGAGGGTCACAGAATAGGTAAATAAATGTCATGCTAGTTCTAGCATAGAACATACTGCTATTGCAAGAAATACTGTCTTGCTGAATTCAAAAACACCCATAAAAAGTATTTTTAACCAGATTAAAGGAAAACAGTCAGGTAAAGCTATAGCTTTATGCAAAATGCCCTGCCGCATTCTTTGGTCTTGGTTGGTAGTCACTGACATAAGGAGGGTTTTTTGGCACTGCCTTTACCAGAACAGAACTCATTATTAATGGACTAAAATCACCTGTTTTCTTCGTAGAAATTTAAAAATAATTTTTAATCCAGAGAACATAAATACCACTATTAATCTACAGTAATATAGGATGATAGGCAGATCTGGAGTTTAAATGGTACCGGGGAAGTAGAAAACCAAGTAGCTACCATACAACAAACTACGCACAGAAAAAAAAAAATAATTAAATGAAAAATCGAATTCCAACACATGTTCAATGCTAAATGAAAACAGAAATTAAATTTTTGTGGATTTTCATTTCTAATTTCCTTGCATGTGGTTTTATTTTCATTGGTTGGTATTCCAAAATTTCATCCTGACAGCTTGCTCCACATCTAAGGGCATCTAAGGACAGCAGACTCAAGGAACGTTTCACTGAGAAAATCTTGATTATGATTCATACGCTTCTAAAAATCTATTTCAATCTCTTTTTTTCAAGCGATTTTGGTAGTAATTGAAAAAGTGCATGTTGTTTTGGCATGTCATGTACACAAAATTCTGTTTACAGCAGGGCCATATTTTCTATTATTTCATTTTAGACAGGCATTTCCACAGAAAATGCCCTTTATAGGTCATTCCTAATGACATTACAACATCCTCTAGTTGCCCTCAAGACCGAGCTGTTTTGTAGCAGGCGATATTTGACATCTTAGTTTGCAATCTCAGAAAAAGCCAAGAGAACAGAAACTGTCCTATCAGAATAACATGGATTTGGAATCTGGTAAATAGACCACATTTCTGTGGTGACATGATAAAAACTGTTATGTTTAAATGAAGAGTGTACCTGCTTTGTGATTAATTGTAGACGTCAATACCTAGAAGTACCTGCGAGGCAATTAGCACCGTACTTGCTTAAATGTCACCCTGCTGTAAATACAGAATGGAAATAAATAGACAGATTGGCCTGGTGCATGTTGTTTGGATTTGGAAAACGAATCTAAAAAATGTGAATCCTAACTGAGCCAATTTTTTATTTTATGCTGCTGATAAGCAACAAATGACTTCTGTCTTTTTTTTTCTGGTACACTGTGAGGCTATTGCCACCCATCTCTCAAAAATAGCACGTGGAGATCTATAATAATCAAAGCCATCATCATATCGACGCATCCTAACAAAACCAAACCTGTACAGATTTCTGTATATGTGACTGTAAATGCTGAGAGTGACTCAGGTACAATCTCCTCTTGTCATCGGAGCCCAAATCTCTGCTTGTTCCAATATGCTTTGCAGTGGCCATTTAATTTGATCGTACTTTCCTGTCTTTTCTTATAGTCAAGCAAATGACTGAGATCAGAAACACAATTATAGGCTGAGAGTTAAGGAGCCAACAAATAGAGGCTGATACCATTGCTATACAAGTTTGAATGTACATATCTATCAAAAATGGCCTTAAATAGTTTAACTTCTATATGAGGTAAGTAAAGCTTACTGCCCCTGATTCCTTTTGGGCATTAAATTGTGTTTTTACAGAAGATGGAAATCTTAAAAATAATTGTATCTAAAGGTTCGGGGAGAGGCTTTTCAATTTCATCTCATAGCCAAGATTTTATTTTTTTTCCAGTATTTTTCTCTTAACTATAACATATTAGCTGCTGGTGGCCTTTGGAAAGCTGGTGGATCATATGATGCTGGCTCTCCTTCTTTCCATCTGCTAGCCTGCATCATAAGAAAACTAAAACATATATTAAATATTACTTTTTAAAATGAAACTAATTAGTACAGATGCTGCAAGAATCTCACATGATCATAACGTTTTGTGACAGAACTTCTCTGTTAAAGTACAGCTCGTCTAGAAAGTTGGAAATCCTTGTCTTTAAGGGTCTTTCATTAGCACAAACACTGAACAATGATCACTGCTGTAGTATGAGAGACAAATTAATGAATCAAACATTACAGATTTCATCACATTGGCTCATTTGCACTTCAGCTGGTTTCCAGCTCTGTCATGCATTTGCTTTTAAACGAGCCCCTCTGGATAGTGCTGCTGTTTGATTCATTAATTTGTTTCTCAGTGTACAGCAGCGCTCGCTGTTCAGCGATACAGTGGAATACTTTGAAAATATTTGTTTCAACGACCTATCTTTTATTTTAACAAAGAAATAATAATCCTGAAGATGGAAATGTTGGCCATTTTGCAACGTAGCCCCTGCCAAATCTCCCAGTTGCTGCCCCAGCCCATCGTTATACCACTGTGATATTATCTGGATTAAGTCTTCACAGCTTGCTTTCACATATTCTACAATTTCATAAAGCTTTGAGCCAGCTCTTTGGGTTAGTATTATGATGCCCAATTCAGCTCCTGGGAAGTTAAAAGTGGCTTAAAGCCTTTACTCTCTGATCCTTGGATCAGTCCCAACGAGTGACTTAGATCAGCCTCCTGGATGCTCAGTGACATTCTGCCACTGGTGTGCCTAGTACACCCGTTCCTCCACGTTCTAGCAGAGTGGGCTGTTTGGCAGAGCCAACTCTGAGAGAGCTGCAAAACTTTGGAATTGGGTTTTGGTTTGCAACAGCTTGAATTTGGTGACCTTACAGTATGCTGAAAGCACCATCTGTTTTAGAAGAAAGAAGAGGCATGTTCCCTAGCTGGTCAGCGCATGAAGACAAGCATTTTGGTAATTAGCTGTGTAGTTCAATTCTTGGGTTCCTATCTAAATCTCAAAATTTTAAGTTTACTTACTTGAATGCAGCCCTAATTATACACGTACAGCTTTCTTGTAGGGATCATTTCTCAAGTTTAATTCTAAAGACATAAATACACTTAGAAAATGAAGAAGATGGAGATTGTTTTAGTAGGCCCTAGGAACTGGAGAATAAAATACTTCTTTAGCTAGAACTTCTCTGTCTCTAACAGGGCCATGATAGATTGCGAAGTTATAAAGGCAAGCCCATGTGACAAGCAGATATGTTTGGCCTACAGAATTCATGGAAATGAGGGACTAAATAAATGAGTTGTTCTTTTCCTGAAGCAGGCAGGTTCTTTTATGTTGAGAAATGAAGTTAAGTAGCATCAGCATATTGCATTGCACAGCCATTCCCCTCCCACTTAAGTTTTTTTTTCCCTATAAATCAATCAATCAATCAATCAGTCAATCTCCTCGAGCAGCATGTTATAAACGATGAACAGGACAAAATAAATGTCACTGTTACCACACAAAATAAAGCCATTAAGACAGAAAAGTGACATCCTAAACCTACGATTCAGAGGTCTTAAATGGAAATTAACAAAATTCTCACCTTTGCTTACTCCAAGTAATCAACAGATAGATCTGTATACTAAAAAAAAAGATACCTAAAAGAAACACCACTCCCACCTCACTGTCAAACGTCACCAGCAAAGACACAGTACATGAAGTCCAAACAATGCAAAGCCTGCCCTACAGCCAGGGTACCATAATATGGAACCAGGAGAGCATAAGTAGGCTCCAAATGAGACATTGCCCTCTACTGATTAACATACACAGAGAAAAGTTGTCTCGTGTTTCTACCACATCAGCAAGCCCACAAGAAAAGCTCTTCATGTTCAGTGCCTCTGTAGAAGTTGGAGATTAAATCTGTAAGGGACACCCATCCCTTTATAAAGGTAGTTTGGCATTTTCCCTAAAAGACATGCTTGGTATTTTCTGCAGCAGAAAGCTGCTTGCTCTTTCTTTACAAATACAATAAATGCTATATACTTTGTTCTACACACAAGGAATTATATAATGTTTGTAACATGATAAATTCTAAAAATTATTTGAAAGGCTGAAGTAATTTTAATGTTTATTATAAGAAATGTATTTTATTGAAAAGCACATTTTAAATCAAGAAAAAACAATCTCCACATTTTTNAGACTGGTAGTGGTGGAGGAGGAGATACTTCTTTTCATGAGCAAATGTGTGTATTATCCTACTGTTGTCTTAATCATAAGGAACTCTTTGGCCAGAGGCTTCTCTAAGCCCTAAAACACCTTCATAACAAACAGTAAATTATCAGATTTCGCAATATTTTGGTCTACCTTTCAGAAATCAACCATTTAAAAAGCGCTCCAAAACCCAACCCACACTTGAAGTTCCATAATCCCGGTAAACAAACAAAAAAACCCAACTAAACCAAAACCAGCCACAAACTAAAACCCAAAACCCCTCAAAGAACCAAACAATCTTAAATTGCAGAAAGTACAATTCATGTTAAATGTAAGGGATTTAATTTCTGTTGTAGAAATTAAGGCATCATGAAGCCAGGCTTTCAGTTCCCTGTGGAAAGGGGCTCTTCTCATCTTAAGGTGGGATCAACAATGCTTCTGACTGTCCCCTCACTGGAATACAATTCCAGTTGACACCTGTATTTTAGATGGCAAAGTCAGGCAAAATTAGTCACAACCTAATGCAATCACATAAAGGTTATTTAAGCACAAACGATTGCATGTGGTGCTTATGAGTTCCCATCACACTTATTTCGTGATCAGCAGGCTAGTGTCTGTTAAGTATAGTTGAAGAAGAGTTCCATGTTAGGGAGTGCTATGAAAGCTACCCATCATTCTAGTTAACACATCCTCAGCTCTTTCCAATATTTATATTTTCCATTTTGTGCATCCCCTAAAGAAAATTAATTGAACAGAAACATCAATATTCAAATAAACTAATGGTCATGAGTATGAAAGAGTCCTCCTACACTTCTCACTGGTACGCTTTCCATTTACAGAAAACTCACATTTCAATTAAACTCACCTGTTAATTAAAAGCTTGTCTGGAAAATTCCTTGCTAGTTGGAAGCAAAAGAAAGTGTAAAAAGTATCTGAATGGTGATGCTTTGAATTTTAATTACTTACTCCCAGGTTTGTTTGTGATCCCTCAGGTGTTGGCTGGGCAGCAGCAAAGAACTGGAAAAAAGAAACAAAATTATTTTACATTTCAAGCTGTGGGGAAGAAAAATTACTGAGAAGCCTTCCAATTTTCTCTTCTTATCTTGTTTAGGTTTATTCTTTATTAATGTACCTATAAGAAAGTATCTACACACAAAGAAAAAGATTCTGGAAGATTACAGCAACGGCAGTAAATAATTGTTCTATAAATTTGATAGTTTCTTTTTTTAATAATATGAAAGTTCCTACTGTGCTTCTCTCACAATGGAGAATATCAGTATAACTATAAAAGGGGAAATAATGCATATAAGTTTGGCGCAAGGGCTACAATTTTTATCAGATCACTGATTATATATATAATAAATATAATGATAAGACATCTTAAATTTGATATGATGTTTATTTTACATAAATAAATGCCTTCTCTAAATATAGAAGACATTAACAGATTTAATAAAAACTCTGGAACTTGTAGGAATTTGATCCCTTCTCTCTAGCTACCTACATAATAATAGCTGGGTTCTTTGTCCCTTTTCTCTTTCCTACATTTTTTTTAGAAAAATGATATTTTTTCTTAACAGAGAAGAATACTTCATCTTAAGAAAGAGAGCCTGTAAACTAAACGTGAAGACAGTGGATAGCTTCTATGCTTTTCCTCATCAAGGTTATCACCTACCTCTCTCAAAGTTAAAAAATTCATTAAGTTAAAAATTTTTGAAGTATCCCTTTATTAAGGATAAATACCTGAGATTCTGATTTGAAATAATATAGGAAAATGTGACATTCTATGGAGGAACTTAAGGATTCCATGAGGTTTCTAATGAATCTTCGCATGTGAAAAACTGGGCCATCTGAATCACACAAAAGATTTACACATTCAGTTCCCCATGAACTGGAATGATGAAAAGACTTTAGTGTTTTATGACATACATACAATAAATAAGTTAATTATCAATTATATTACTCTTGCAAATTAACTTGCATATAGTTAGATGGCGATAGTATATGCAACTGAAGTAACCGTGTTCATATTATGTAAATTCTTTCTCAAAGCACTTAAGAGTGTGTTTCAAATTATAAAAGACTTTAAAAACAAACCCCTCAAAAGTTCAAAAGGAATATAAATGATAAACAGTTTACTTACTATGCATATATACCACATTCAAATATATTGACTGAATATACTGAGCAGAAACTGCACATACATGAACGTGGCTATTTAACTCTGATACCAGTTATAAGAGCAGATGCTTCCTTAAAATGCGTTTAAAAGACTAGTAAGGTGAAATAGCTTAGTTTGCACTTGTATTGAGTTCATGATGAAGGTTTTTTCATCAGATGACCAGGACTTTATGAACTGTAACAGCACAAGTAATTTTTGGCTATTACAGTCATCTGACTGCTACTGTTTTAGCAGTATATATTCAGTTATATATTCAAATAGAGACTTCTGCTTACTCTATTCAGCTAAAAGTTCGGCATATTTTGCAATCCTTTATTTTTAGGAACCTTAAATAAATTAAAATACTAAAGAGCAGTAGGAGTGGATGAAGAGCAAACCATAAGAAATTTCATTACACTTAAAAAAAAGAAAACAGAAAAAGGAAAACCAAGCAGGCCTCTGTCATCCACTTTGTTTTGAAGCTGAACGTCTTTCAGATGGAGACAATATCCTGTTTACTGCATTCAGGGATCTGGGGGACAGGGCTTACAATCATAATTGTAGTGGAAAATGCATTGCACCAGGAGTAGCCACACTATGTTCAAATACTAAGGCTAAAATGACTTAGACATTTTATGAATCTGTAATACATAGGAGAATGCTTTATGAAAATTCAAGACATCAGCAGGTCTTATGTAGGTTACTTGTAAATATGACTTTAAAAATTAATACATATTCTTCCTGGAAGGATGAGAATCTTCTCTGAAGGAAATAACAATACCACATGCAGATGAACTTCAACATTGAGGGCAGAGGAAGTATTTTGTAGCTAACACAAAATATAATTTTAAAATCTCTTTTTATTTAAGAATCTATTCCAATGACAGCTACATCTTCTATTTTTATTTATCAAATGCCTTCCTTCTCCAGCATGGGCTGGAACCACCACATTCACTCTAAAGTGATGAAAATATTTCTTAGAATATTTTACATCCAAACAAAACACCTGTTCCTCTGAGATCCGAATGGGCTGCAGATGCAACAGTATTACAGCTAATGCACAACTCTCTAAGACAATAAAGATGGCAGGATGACTTGGATTCAAAGGGTTCAACTTGTTCAAAGGGTTGGATAAGATCTATCATTCATGTGAAACCCATCCATCTCATTCACGACTGATTATATACAGAAGCATGCTAGTCATCCTCAATGTTCTCGGTTCTTTCTATGTAATATATTACTATAATTTCAGCTGATTTTTCTGAACTATGATGTGCATGCTGATCTGTTTAGCCTGGAAAAGAGAAGACTGAGAAGGGAACCTATCAATGGTTATAAAAATCTGAGGAGCAGATGCAAAAAGGATGGGGTCAGACTCCACTGAGTGGTGCCCAGCAACAGGACAATGGGTACAAACTGGAGGAGTTCCATCTTAACAGGAGTTAAAGCTTGTTTACAGAGTACTGAAACAGGTTGCCCAGGGAGGTTGTGAAGTCTCCTTCTCTGGAGATATTCCTTGCAACCTTCTGGAGGTGAACCTCCTTCAGCAGTGGGGGCTGAACTGGAAGTCCCTTCCTACCTCCATCATTTTGTGATTCTGTGAAAATGCAACAGAGAAGTTGGTGATATTACAGATATGCAGACAGCTGGCATCCCTGAGATTGCCCCAGGACAGGGCGCACCAGATGAAACTCATCCTGAACTTGATTTTTTAAGCTATCATGGCATTTGTCAAGCCAGATTAGGAATGTCCTCACTTGTGTTTTGCCTTATCTTCAAACCATATAATCCTTCCACAAGCACCATCTGTTGACTACTGATATAACAGTCTTTGAAAAAAATTGTTATGCACCTGACGTTTGACAGTCATTGATGCAATGAATAAGTCACCGAGAGTCACAAAAGTCTTTTTATTATGAGTTATAGTAGCCGTTAGATACTTTTATTTCCTTACTTTTATTGATCCTCTGAAAGTGTGGGTGGATGATAGAAATTATTTGAGAATTTTGCCAATCATCTTCTGCATGTATCTAAAGTATGAGGAAATTTTATGCATCTTTTTCTGTTTACGACTGAACTACTAAATTGGGAAGAACAAACAGTGGGAAAATACACTGCAAGTTTTCTCAGTGTTTTGTACTGTGCAAAGCCTTTAATAAAAACACCAGCTGGAAATAAGGGTAAGTTCCTAGGCAAAATGGTGAATGTTAAAGTTCATTTTCAATCTAATTCTTGCAAGTTTTTCTGTCTTCAGCACTAGTTTTCTATTTTTTTTTCTTCTTTCTGTACATGAATTCTTGAATTATTCTTCTCTTCATCTATACATTCTATTCTTAAAATTCAGGCATGTTTAATTGACAACAAAAAAACCTCAACAATTTTGACTATTTGAAGGGAGCATTTGTCAGGCAACTAACTCAGTCCCAAATTACTCTAAAAGTGTTATTTAAAGAGCAATAAGAAATTCTTATCCATGCAGTCATGCTGTTTTGTTATTCTTACTTCTTGGCATCCAACATGGATTCCAATATTTTCTGCATGTTACTGTTAATTTGTCCTTCATGGGGAGTGGCTCTTCTTTTCCTGTATGGCAGCAATCAATGACTGTTTCTTAGGAGTTATGAGACAGATCCTTTATAAAAATGGTAAATCATATTAAGCTTCTATACGATCCTTGATCAACTGCCAGTGCGTCTGATCCATTTCCAGAGTACAGGAGTCAGGCTATGTGCCTCGGTTAATAAGTAAACAGTTCCTGTAAAACTTCTCGTTTCTCCCACTATCTTAACCCTCAACACTGTTTGAAGAAATCCAGGTTGTATTTCAAACAGAATCTCTTCCCTCTCTCTTTTTTTTTTTTAAGAGAATATTAGTAGTGTCTTAGGTCTGAGACTTTACAAATGAAACAAATCTCTTTTTGCTAGTGAAACTTACAGCAAAATATTTGATTGTGTATCGCACAGTGCATTATCGTCATGATCAGCACAGGTTTTATAAGCCAAACAGACTGGTCTCTTATGAGTGAGAAATTTTACTTCTTGAAATGAAGTGAAAGGATAATGTATGGCGGTTAGTATGGAAATAACTTCCTCACTGTTGAGTGCTTTTCTGCTTCTACTCTTGGCAAAAATGAAAAAATATCTGTTATTATGAATAGTAATACTGACACGTATCAACTGACACATGGGCTATAGCTCACAAAACAATTTTAAGTTGCCACTAAATATTTCAAGTGGTCACATCAGAAAAATTTAGAGCCTGCCAACTTTGCATCTGAGACAACTTTTTGCAAGCAATTATCAATCAAATATCATATCACATTTTTACCAACTGTCATCATGACCTTTCAGCAATTTGTGAATGTCCAGTTTATACCGAATTATCATGGTAATGAGTTTTGCTAATTTCAAGGATTTACAAATGAGTACAGAATACTTTGTCAGTAGAGAAGAAAGCACAGATCAACAGATCAGAAGAGGATCTGAGCAGAGCAACAATCATGCTGTAAATGTCAGAGCTGAGCAATTTCCACACAAATAAAACAAAACTGCCATCAGCAAACAGTTTCAGACCTGAAGCGTCAGCCTACTGCTGTGTGACTGTGTTACAATCCC
>WAAB01017726.1:200529-256720 GCA_013389865.1 Piaya cayana
AGGGGACAGGACAAGAGGGAATGGCCTCAAGCTCCACCGGGGTTGATTTAGGCTGGACATTAGGAGGAAGTTTTTCACGGAAAGGGTCATTGGGCATTGGAACAGGCTGCCCAGGGAGGGGATTGATTCGCCTTCCCTGGAGGTGTTTAAGGCACGGGTGGATGGGGTGCTGAGGGACATGGTTTAGTGTTTGATAGGAATGGTTGGACTCGATGATCTGGTGGGTCTCTTCCAACTTGGTGATTCTATGATTCTATGATTCTATGAAAGGCAGCTATTACAATAGTGCTGCCTTCCAGTTTTTCACCTCAAAGCTGCTGCTTTTTCATGCAAACAACTCTACTGGTGGACTTCTGCATCGCATCTCCAACTTGAGACTGACATATCAAAGTGCTGTCCACCTCAGATATATTTGTAGTTTCTTTACCAACTTATTTACCAAGAGGCTGACCAGTCTAGCCTTCTGTGCTACTGTTCAGTCCATGTCAAATTAGATGCTTTTTTTTTGTGAGATCCTTAATGCTCATTTACTTTGTCAGTCTCTGGAATCTAAAATATTATTCAGCAAGAATTATTTATTCTTAAAGAACATATAATTTATTCATTTTTTTAAAAAAATCCATGCACCAGCTCAATAATGAATATGAATAACAAAATAATATATTTGGGAATTTTTATCAAAGTTTGATAAGAGAGTAAATGAGAGATTTTCAGAAGGTGTCAGCACTCAGGAGTTCCTCTCCTGCCATTTCTACACAGACATTCCAAAGCAGTCAATATGTCACATAATGAGAACATTTAGAAGTGTGACCATTTCTTTCAATATCTAAATGATGAATAGACTTCTTGAAAAAACTGCCCTGCTGACTCCAACTACAATGTTCTGGTGTCTTAGGTTAACAATAATTAGATATTAAACTTGAGATGTGATGACTGAACAGCTCTGATGAGCCTTAAATTCATAAAGACAATAACCTCTCCTCCTCAATATACTCAGTACTTCCTATGTGAAATATTACTATAATTTCAGGTGATCTTTCTGAACCACGATGCACATGCAAGCGTTGTAAGCCTTTACTCTTCTACAGGGTTACAAGAGATTTTTGACATTTAAAATATCTAGTGGCATGACAATAATTGTATTTGCATATACATAAATTGTGCCGGGGAAACTAGATGAGTGACAAACCATCAACAACAAGCTGCAGCATTGCCTCTGGCTTTTGCATCAAGCATGACTGCATAAAAAAAGGTTACATGATTAAGGAAAATCAGCTTGACCACCACAGCCTGTTTTACATATACTCTTTTGAAAAAGAAAAGATATCTTTTAGAAATTACTGCAAAGGAGAAAACTGTTTATTATATTTATTTAAAGCCTTTTTGTATTGGCAATCCATTGAAGGAAAGAAAAAAAAATTCTTCCTGATATAATACTTGACATAAACTTCAGGGAGGATTTTCTTTCCCATCCATCCCTGACTAACAGCAATGGTATCTCCTGAGGTTAAACCAGGCTGTATGATGCCTGTGAAAGGTTTGTTATAGCTTACTATTGCATCCCACTGGTGCATCTTTTTTCCCTCACCTGAAGAAGCATCTGAACGGTACAACTAAACCTATGGCTAGTGAGGATTAATGTCACAGAAAAGTTAAACATGATTTTGTTTTCATGTGACTGATAGTGCATATATTCCTCAGGATCACAGCAGAGTCCAGAGGGACATTTCATGCAGTTGAAACAAGCAACTCATGCAAACCATCTGCATCTTAAGCACATGACAGACCCAGTGGTGATTTCATAGTTGCCAGTGAAACAAACTCTGATTCCTCTTAGAAAGAGAAATGCTGCTGCAAAACAATGCAGAACGTTTCACACCTTGGCATCTGAGTCTTGTCAGAGCTGCCCAAAAGAAAAACAGAACAAAGGAACAAAGAAACTACAGCCAAAAGGGAAGCTCAACTAAACATTTAATAAAACCCCTAAAGCCAGAAATGAGTGCACAAAGTAAAAACATTTCTGTTGCATAACATCCTGCTTTGTCTCCGGCTGGTAAGGTCATGGATGGTGTGAGGCAGTGCAGTAAGTGCACAAGTGCCAAATTTGGCATTTTTTACTTTCAGCTAAAAACATCTGTACAATGCAAGATAAAAATGGAATGTGGAAACATGTAGGAGACTCCTTTGCAGGAGGTTTTTTTATTTTTGTAATGATGTAATTTTTTTTTTTTAATTGCTGATGGGTCCAAACTCAATAATTAACATTACAAATGAGAACTGTGAAGGTTCCCAAGTTTCCCTGTTTCTTGGTGAGGAGTGAGTAACTGCTAGGCAGAAAGTGCTCTGCTCTGGCTGCTGGGAGAAGAGAGGTTTATCATCAACCTATGTATTGCATTTCTGACCCTGCAGACTGCACCTGCCCTAGAACCCCTGAAGACCCGTCATAATTAGTTCCTCAGAAAAATTAGGTGATTTGGGCAAATTCTCATCTCAGTCAATTTAGTAACACAAGACACCCAGGAGGTCCCAGAGTCAGACAACAGCTCAGCAACAAACACTGAAAACTCAGAGAGAACTGAATTTTGTGGCACACCCTTCCCTGAAACCTGACATTTGTACATGAAGAGTGTGGATGTGTTTTGGAGACAGTAGAGTAGTACTCATCTTTTCATGAAGTGTCCATTTTGAGAGCAGGTCTGTTATTTTGTGAGAAAGAAGACCTATATCGACACATGCCTGGTAGGTCATAGCACTTCTCTTTGGCTGATTCCTTAGACTTCTATTATATACCTATTAATCAATCATCTCTAAGTTGATTTTATGGTCACAAGTAGCACAGTCACATTTCAAGCAATTTCTACAATTATGGTTGCAGCTAATAGCTCAGTCCTGAATTTCATTAAAGAAAAAAAATTAGCCTGATTCTATATAAAAGACTGAATAATGGAGGTTCCTTTTCTCTATATCACTACATTTAACAAGGTTAAATGAAAGGCAATTTAAGAAACCCACTTTGTTTTACACTGCGGAATTGATGGTCATTTTGTTGCATCACCTGTTTGTTTCACGTGACTTATGCATCACAAGATGACTTACCACAGTAAAGGAAGAAAACATCCCCAACAGGCTTTAGCAGTTTCAGAGCCTAGTATATTACACAAACCTACTTATAACTCTTCTGTTAGGAATTAATACATGGAAGAGGTTTTAGACTACTGCACTTGGGGCACAATAACCCTATGCAGAGCTACAGACTGGGAGATGTCTGGCTAGAAAGCTGCCAGGAGGAGAGGGACCTGGGGGTGTTGGTTGACAGCGACTGAACATGAGCCAGCAGTGTGCCCAGGTGGCCAAGAGGCCAATGGCATCTTGGCTTGTATCAGAAACGGTGTGACCAGCAGGTCCAGGGAAGTTATTCTCCCTCTGTACTCNGGGAGATTTAGGTTGGACATTAGGAGGAAGTTTTTCAAAGAAAGGGTCACTGGGCATTGGAACAGGCTTCCCAGGGAGGGGATTGATTCACCTTCCCTGGAAGGGTTTAAGGCACGGGTGGACGAGGTGCTGAGGGACATGGTTTAGTGTTTGATAGGAATGGTTGGACTCGATGATCCAGTGGGTCTCTTCCAGCCTGATGATTCTATGATTTTTTCTTTTTGTAACTTCGTGTAAGTAATTGCTGCTGTGGGTACCAAACATACTTTGCCTCCTCGCTATTGTGACAGACTGACGTCCACACAGCATATGAAACCACGGAGCTCAAGAATGCCAGGAACGCAGTCATGCCAAACAGTGAAAAATGTTTAACCGTTATACCTCTAACAAGTCTTTTCAAATCCTCAATGCTTTGGTTATGTTAAATCTTCCATCAAGCATTTGACTGACAATTCCTTACCTAGATGACTGCATAATTGTATCTAGGAAAAAAACCCACTCTTTACTAAGGTTTCTGTATTGAAAAGTCAGAGGAAAAACTTTCTTCCTAAATCTTGCATTTCTAAATTAAGCTGTGTCATAGTAGATGACACCTTTGAGGTACAGGCTGCCATCAAACCCAGCAGTCATTCACCATTTTAACCAGAGAAACACAAGGTAATTACATGGAAAGTACACAGGATAATCTGCAGTGCTTATTGCTATTGCTTTGTTCTCTACTCTGCAAGCTCCAGAGGTAACAAAAGCTTTAAAGACATGAATTATTACATTAAAGTACCTATGTTCATGAAATCTTTGGACTTTAAGTGTTTCATGCAGAAATCACCTTTTTCAAACAAAGGAAGTTTTCTTTCACTAACAAACTTCCCAGTGTATCAGTCCAGATGCTCCAAAAATCAGGTGATTTACCTCTGCTTCATGGCTCTACTGTGACAAGGTGAGGGAGGAACATTTAAGCTAATTTTATACCCAACAGAAACATCTAAATTAGCAGTTGGGTCCTCTGTACAGCAATAAATAGGGGGAAAGAGCCTTAACTTAGAGATGACTTCACTTAGGCTTCTCCAAACTGCCTCAAAATCATCTTCCTCTCCTGCCCTGGAGTATACACACAGCCAATTACACAAGCTATACTCCTAAAATTAGAGAGTTAGGGCTACCTGCAAAATTCCCATAATATTAACTTTCCTCATTTTTCACAGTAACTCTAGAAAGAGAGGGCTTAGGACAGCACGGCACTCATGCAAATTATACGAGCCATGCAAATGTCTTTACTTTCTCAAGATCGCTTCTTAGCAAAACATTACAATATATTTCCTTCCTTCTTCGAGGCCTCTGTGTCCTCAGTTGTTATTTCAAATTAACCTAGATATGGAGATTAAACAACCATTTGGGAAAAAGTGCTAATCAGAGGGAAATAACACTGTCTAGTGTTTCCCAGCCAGAGTGGCTTTGGTGTGGATTAAGTCTATAGCACAGAAAACGGAGATGACTCTTAGCAATAAGAAATGAAACCATCTATTTTCTGTGACCTCCTACAATAAACAAGGCTTGAGCACAGCAGCTGTGAGAATCCCCCGCATATGCTGGCTGATGGCAATCCAGGGCTGACTTGATTTCAGGCCATATCCCTTGTGAATGACTGAAAAGCTGGCTCAGTCATTTTGTGGCCTTATTCCAGCTGCCAGGGTTTATCTCCCCAGTCTTGCAATCCTTTGTGCACACAGCTCTCCATAGGAAATGCCGAATAAAATTCCCCCTCATCACCATAAAACTAAGTGCTGAGAGTATACTTTTGCAGAGGAAAGTCAAAGGAAACAGGCTTTACAGCCAAACAGAAATGGATGAGGGGAAGCAAAACAATCATCTGAGGCTCTAGAACTTGCTGCTGCTTCTGAGATTCAGCAGCGATCATAAAGGTCAGAAAGTTGTTCGGATCTGTCATCTCACAAGACCGGAGACAGCGGAGGATCAGGTATCATTTCTCCATATTTCAGCCACCAGCAAATCACACAGAGAGGTCACTCAGCCTTCCTGCAAGGGCAGGTAGAGGCTTCCATCTCAAGAAAAGAGGTTTCCTTCACTTTAATTGCTTTGGAGAGTCCTAAAGTGCTTTACTTGAACCTGGATTAACGCCACTGTTCATATGAAGCTTAGCTAATTTTAAAAAATAACAGCTCACATATTCAATAAGCCAAATGTCTCCTTCCATGGCTACCTTGATTCCTGCATATGCTCATAATGGTGTTTTAATACAATTTGTAGAGCTTTTCAGGTTTTATTTTTTTTAAACTGTGTTTTGCAAAAAAGAACATGAATAATCAAAGCAGAAATAATGAGTCAAATCAGCAAACGCAGTCATTTCTATGTGTAAAATTGTTTTGAATCAGAAATTGAAGTTATATTTATACTAATGACAACCTTAACATCCTAACAGGCTCCAATTTTTGCATAAAAATGATACATTTTAAATATCAAAAAGCTTGATGGGAATTTTATACTCTGTTTATGTTAAACCAAAAAAAAGTGAACTTAAAGTAATCATGTAAATTGAATGATAATAAGAGTTCTTTAATATTTTTAGACTACTTCAAATGAATAATTTAAAAGGCATCAAGCAAAATATTTTATTAACATAAAGTTAATGGTATATTTTTATAGTATCTGATTTTCAAAAATTTGTACTAGGCATTATCATAATCAGCTCATGTCGGTAGCATGCCATTTCACATGCTTTTATTTTTGACTTGAGTTAATGCACTCGCTGCCACAGGCATTAAGTTAGCTTATTCCTGAGCTATCGCTACTGCCTTTATTAAAACACTTGTAATTTGTTAACTTTTACGCAAATCTAAAATGAAAAGGACCCTGCTCTGTGAATTGAAATTTCTGCTAAGATGTAGTCC
This sequence comes from Piaya cayana, assembly GCA_013389865.1. NCBI lineage: Eukaryota > Metazoa > Chordata > Aves > Cuculiformes > Coccyzidae > Piaya > Piaya cayana. Next base: position 206,868 of record WAAB01017726.1, read on the forward strand.
AATGACAAAGTCAAAGGCACAACAGTGGAAAACTCCAGCACTCTCAGACAAAGAGAAAAAAAATAAAAAAGAATCAGCGGCGTACATGTCACAATACAGATATTATGTTGTGAAACCAAAATGACAGTAGAATATTAGAGATTTCCTCTTTACTCCCTAGCTAGAAAAAAAGAAGAAACCCACCTTACTCAGTGCCAACTTGAGGGCAGAGGAAATAATCCCACTGGCATAACACATGGGTTCTGTTTCAAACTACAATATTTTTCAAAATAGAGATGTATTCTTATTACCAAGGGTCAGTGCTTGAAATGTGACTTTTCTCCCACAGTCAAACATACTTGCTGGGTGCTGAAGCTGCCTGCAGGATGGCTACAACTTGAAGTACGTTTCCCCCATCAACAGCGGAGATCATACAAAGGCAAGTATTTCCTTGGGTTGGTATTTTCAGGTTCTCTTAGATGAAGGTCATGACACTCTATGTGGCAGATGTGGGTTTGTAAAATCTCACCAAACCCATGGTTAAACTACGTTAAAATCCACAAAGCCTATACCATGTTAAATTTTATTAAAAAGTAAAAAGCATTTGAAAAGCCCTTTGTATTTGTTCTTGTTTCTTCCTAAATAAAGGAACATACAAAACTCTGGTTCTATCCAGACAACTCCCATCAATAATCAATTTAACACTGACATTTATTTCTCTATGACTGCACTTTCTAATGTCCACAGTTTTATTATCTGCTCCAAAATAATTCTTTATTATTAGCTCTGATGATAAATATACCACCTTTTACAACTGGAAGGAGCTTTGCCATTGGCTCTGCTGTAAATAAACAGAGTAAGCTGAAGTCGGTCGTGTAACATAATGAAAGACTAAGCAATTGCAGACTTAGGGCTATGGAAACAAACTTGGCATGTTTAATTACCCTTATCAAAGGACTCGATACTTTGATAAAATACTGTGTAAAAATGCTGTAACATTTGAGAATAGTTTGAATTAAAAATTCCAATTGATGGTTTGTCAAAATAAAATCTAAAAAGGCTATGAGGGTGAATATGTAGCCTCATGAGTCGGCTTCTGTACTTCAGTGTCTTAATAATCGCACAGTAAACATTTGAAGCCCCCCAAAATGTTCAAATGATTAATTTAAAAGAGAAACAAAGCAGGAAGATTTTTGAATGTGGAATCCTATGACAAACTTCAAAGATCCCTTGAAAAGGGAACACTTTGTGATGGAAATATTTTTCCTCGGGGGTTTTCTATCGCCATTTGAAATTTTATATGCTTTCCCCATAATGTTTTGCCCATTATATTACCATCTTCTCTACAGCAGCAAGAAAATTATTAAAAGATGAGAAGATGAATAAATCCACAAAATTGTTTGGTCTCACAGGTTTTGAATTGGGGAAATACATGGCATTTCTTCACTCAGATGGAAAAATTAACAGCCTGTAAGGAAGGTATCATCAAATTTAAGGCAATAAATTGTAACATCGGGATGGTGTTTATCCAAATTACAAATGACACAATAAAGCTTTTTTATTTTATTTATTAAACACTCCAAGATGTGTACTGTAGTTCCACTTGGAGTTCCACATCTTTGGCAGTGAAATTTCTCTCATACAAAGGCTTAGTTCATTATCTAAACATTACCAGAAACACCCTGCTTAGATTTTGAAATCTCAAAGGACTCTTTACGGAAACTGCAGTTTCCTAAATATGAATCTTGTGTTGGTATCTGTGTGCAACCTTGTACTGAAAACATGTCTATGAGCTCATAAAAAAACCCACACACACGCCCCAAGTATCAGTTCTATAACTCCTATTACAGAAAACAAAAATGAAACCCCCAAAAACCTAAATCCAAAAATAAAATAACAAAAAAAGAAATCCACACAACCATCCTTTTGCTTTGCTAGTAAACAGAAGAGTTGTCAGACTTGAAATACTTGAACCTATTCCAATTCCTATTCACTTTATCAGCAAATTTGAAGTCAGAAATGAAAGGAAAATTAAACACAATGTAATACCTATCATTTCTGAAGCTGAGAACTTTCCTATTATAGTCATGTCAGAATCTTCTTTTTCTAATCCAAAGACAAGTTAGATTAACATCAATTAATCACTGGAAGGAGCTACCAAGTGAATTTGTACATTCTTGTTTCCTAAATTTTTAAACCCAGACTGAATGGATTGCCAAAATACACTAGTCGTTCATCCTCTTGCACAGGAGTAATTAAAGACCTATCTCTGTGCACAAATCTAGAAATCAGATAACGTGACCTTTCTGAAAAAAAAAACAAACCCATGCATTTGATTTTGTCCATCAAAACAATGAAAAAAGCATGCAGAAAAGTGGAGTCCAGAGAAGCCTCATTCAACACACCCTCTGCATTGTCATTGCATCTATGGTAATTTGTGAAATACAGACCAGCAGACACGTTGTGAAAGGACTGTGAGGGTTGAGGAAGCATTGCTGAACTGGAGTAAGGCTGACAAGCATATAAACTTTCTGGAAAGGCTGGTAAACATTTGCAGAACAAGGAGAAGTCTTTACCATGTTCCAAAGGTGACTAACAGTGAATATTTCCAAATGATGCAAGTAGAATAAAACAACTGACCTTTCACAAAATTTCCTCGCGTACTAAGAGATATAAACATCACAAAACAAACTTACACTCTTAAAACTGGGCTTCAGTGATGCTTAAGATCCATGCTGAGGAAAAACTTTCATCCATTATTAAGAAATTGCCGAAAAGTAAACTCCATAGAGAAAAATATCACTTTCATTTCACATTTTACTGCTGCAAAAAAACAATATCTTAAAGTTTCAGAGGTATACATATGCTGTTAGGGCTGATAGAATAGGCAACCCTCCCACTGCCCCCCTCCCAAAACAATTGCTATTGACACATTGTGTAAAAATGAACAATTGGTTTATTTTGAGCTAGTAACAACCACTCCCTGTAAATCAAGGATGGAGAATGTCTCCTTTCAGTCCTACTGGGAAACTCTGTAACACCACCACTCCTTGAATCAGCAGCTACTGACAATTCTAGAAATAGTAATTCCAGAGAAAAAAAGAAGAAAAAATCAAGTAACAAACCTGCCCTTCTGTCTATTTAAAGTTGTAGCTAATCATTGTCCCCTTGTCCATGAATGGAGAACAATCAAGATTAGTGTCTCCTCCAGAAATTCTGGGGAATAGATCAAATCAGCTGGTCTTGGTAAATATTCCTAGAAACATTTTAAGATTGGCTCAAGGTTCTTTACCCATAACTGCAAGCAAAGGCTTGATATCTAGAAGAAAATGATTTCAAATTATTTTTACCATCTTGCTTGTGAAAGCAAGAGATTTAAAGCCAGAACTGCTTTTCCCTTCGTTTCTTTTTCTTTCCTTTTAATAACACAAGCTCCTCACTGGAAGTGATTGTGAAAGACATTGTCTGGTTTTGCTTGAGTAATTAGACAAAATATTGTTTTGGAGTGTGGAGATGACCAATCTTTGTAAATCAATTGGAAGGGCTCATTAGAGAGAGAAAGCTCAATGTCAAGTCTCCAGAGGAGATAGACACACAGGTGCATGGAAATGGTTCGGTGGCCTTAGTTCTTTACTGTTTAATGCAAGGAGGCAGGAAACAAGATCCACAATTTGCCGTGGCCTCCATGCTGTGGTTATTTTCTGCTGAATAGCACAGAAATAAAAGCTTTCATATGTATTTTTGGAAGTAGAATTCTTACAGTGGTAAAATAACTGTAATCAAGAACAAGCTGAATATGGAGTGTAGGAGGATAAGAAAGGTTTTCAGGGCAAGAGGGTCCTGCAGAAGACAAGAAAGTCTGAAGTAAATATAATATTTTAAATGAAGCTTTACAAGAAACTTCCAGATTTAAAAAATTCTCTCTTGTGGTCCATGTGAGAACATTTCTTGTGAGATGTTTAGATGGATATTTCTGGGGGTGTTCTCAGCTATTAGTAGATTTATTCAACCTTCTATGATTCTCTCATTTCAATTAGGAAGCCATCACCCGTCAGGATAATTCTTCATTGCACCTGCACCTACACAGAGGAATAATTCCTTATTGCTTAATGCCAAGATGGAAACATGTTGGTGGCCGAGATCAAGAATATGTCATGTACTTGAGGAAGTGATTAAAACTAGAAAAAATAACCAGCAGACAGCCAGTCAGATAGCAAGGATATATCTGAATGCTAAAATCCACATCTGCTCCCTAGACTCGTCCAAATATGATGATCAGATTCAGGATTTTGGCTCAGTCTCATAAACAAAAATGAATGAAAAAGTAAAAATGTCGACAGAAACAGTGAGCATATACATTCACTATCCTATAGAAGGTTTTATACTATTCCTTTACTCCAGCAAAGAGTAAATAACTTCAAAAATTCTTTGTCTGCATTGTCAATACAATTTCTCTTTCTGCCATGAATAAGCATGCACATAAATACTTTTTATCTACTGTGTGTTTAGAGCACTGTGGCTGCACCATCCATGCTAGGGACACTTGACATAACTGCACTCAAACTACCTGCTAAGGATTTTGCTCTTTGTGTATACATCATTCTGTAATGACTCAAACAAATTCCTGTCTCTACATTGTTTACTTAAACAATGGCTTTTTTTTTTTCCACAGACTGAAACACAATGCCTCGGTCTTATAATAAGAATTAGTGAAGGAATAATAGCAGTGCACATACAAGAGGAGAACAAAGTACTCAGGTGATTCCTGGTATGTTTTATTTTCTTCCATCCACCAATACAGGAAAACATACATCTACGAACACACTCGGTCTCTCTCTCAAGCTTATATGAGGAAATTAGTACAAAATACAAATGCATTGTATTATTGTGTGAGTTTTTGTCATAGTGTTAACGGTATCTTTTTCTACTTAGTACTTCTTTTAACTCTTAAAGGTGAGAATTTTCATCAGGTGATATTCATCTGGACATCTGTAGTGATTTCTCTGTTACTATCATGTTACTATTCAACTCAACAACTTTAATCTATACTGAAATAGTGATTCATCTGTTGGTTATAATCGCAGGAAGAATAGCAACAAAAATAAAGGGAACAATATTTTAAGAACAAACCCCAATGATATTACTACGTATAGAAATACTATACACAGAGATATCTATCCCATTGCAGATATAAAAATAACTCACCATTCCAGCTACAGCAGTGTATACTCAGTGAGTGTGAGGTGCATAGATTGATGGGTAACCCAAAAGAGTTGCTGTTTTGTTTCCCTTCCAATCATCCCTTAAATCCTTACTCTTTTTATTTCTTATATATTTATTTTTACTAACAGTCAAGAAGTTGCTAGTCCTTCAGCTGCTGATTATGTTGAGACAACGCTGATAGACCATGTCTCATAATATCCTTGTGCCCTTCACTTGGTTTCTTATCACAGTTTTATAGTTAACCTTTAAGATCTCTGGGACAATGACACTTTTTTTTCTTTGTCTGTACTGAATAACGTGGGGTCCTGACTGGTGACTGGGCCCCGAAGTGCTATGATATAATACAAATAATGAATGAAAGCACCTAATTTTTAATTTAAAATAAACTCATCAAAAGTGATTACTAATTTTAGACTTGTCAACCAGAAACAGCTGGGATCTCATTTTAGGAGATCCCAACCATCTACGCTCTCTGTTAATTCAAGTGCAGCTGGAGTGCTCAGATTGAGCACCCAATATCCTCAGCCCCAAAATTAATTGAGGATTTTGAAAGTGCTGGCTCAAAATATTAGCACATTTTGTTGATTATCCTTTTGAGGGGCCTATTTTTTTCTGTATTTTCCATGAAAGGCAAAGGACTAACTGTCTTTTCTTCTGTTGTCTTTCATATTTTTTTTCATTTTAAAAGGACAGGTGCAAATTAAGTCTCTGCTAGAAGATATCTAGAGAATCAAGCAACCTATACCTAGGTATCTAAAAGAATTTCTACCTCTCCCTTATTATTACCCATGCCAGTCTCTGCCCACATACTGGGCATCTTCCAACAATTTCCTCCAGCAGAGAGAGCTGGGAAAAAGCTGCCTTGGATGCGGTTGGTGTTCTTGGATGGTCAACAAAGGGTGCTAATGGACATGGCAGCTGGCTTTCTCCCCCTTGAGGCTAAACATTTTCCCTGCACTAACTCCACACTTGACTGATCCAAAAGCTGACAGCTGTGAGTTTGTCCTGAAACCATGCTGCAGTAACTGCTGCCATTTCACAATATAACTCTACTTTCTCATGTGGATTTAGTGCCAAGTACATAGCAGTTTGTGAGCCACGCGGTACAGAAAAAAGCTGAGAGAAACAAACACATTTCATTTTGGTCTACATTACCAACATTTTTCTTTCCTTATTCCGAAGCTATGGGCTAAGAAAGAGTGCAAAATAAACCTGAGGCATTTTAAAAGATACGCCAGTAAAATCTGCTTTTGCGTGAATGACAAATAGACAGAATTACAGGGTCTAATGGAGATTTAACTGGATTAGCTCTTAACAGTACATTGTATTTTATTATCGTTCACAAGTGCGCTTTTAGTAATTTTCATTAGGAATGAGTTGAGGAGAGAAAAAGAACGGAGAATACCTCTGTAATGGCACATGGATATGTGGTCGTTAGAAGTAAGTCAAAAGTTAGCGCAGTATTTTGCAACTCCTGATTCTTGTTCTCACTGTGCAAAGCTGGATGCTTTACTTCTACTTTTCAGACCAATGAACTAAGAAAAGGAAAGTAACTGAAATACGTAACCTAAGTCAGGAAATTTGTAGACAGTAAATTCAACACATGCAGTACGCATGCGTGTAGCAACAGTTGTCATTTCACAGAACTCCCTTATATTTCTTTTTCCATTTGATTTCATTCTCACTGGTCTGATGGACGATCAAACACTTAAAAGAAACATCAGAGAATCATTAGTGATTATATTCTGTTAAGCCTTTAGTAAACTGGGACAGTCAGTCTGATTTTCATCAGGAAAATAACTGTTCAAGAAAGTAAACAGCTACTAGAGAATATTGCAGTTTTCTGAGCATTTCAGGCATGTTTGTATGTCTCTCAGAATTCATTTAGAGGAAACCAAACAACTAAGTGATGTTTTATTTCCAATAGTTAAATTGAATATTAAGTATTTGCAAAAACTAAAATTCAGTCCTAAAATAAACACTAGAGAGGAACTAGACATAATTACCAGAAATGCTAACTACTCTGAGGAACTCCAGCATCTTTGGAAGTCAAGCCTCTTCTCACTTCTGCGCTTGCACATGACCTCGAAAGCCCAGGGTAACTAGAGGTGCCATACCTGACATTTCCAGCTCCTAATCTCAGCAGCCAATTCATTTTGAAAGCTAAAATTATTTTTTCTCTCTGAAGTTCTTATAATAGCTTATTTGTGAAAAATACCAGTCTAAATCAATTCCTTGAAGCCAAAATTCAGGGCTGCAGAAAATACGCATGCATTCATCACAACAATATAGCAGTGGAAAAAGCAATATTACTGTAACGAATCTGGAACAAACAATGAATACTGGGAGGGGTGGAAAACAGACTGCTCCATCAATGCCAGAAAGATTTCATGCTGTAAGACAGTGCTGCTTCTGGGTTTTTTCCTCTGCCTTTTTTTTTTCCTCCTTTCCTTTTAAGAGCATCAAAACTAATTTAAGTATTGTGAATGTTCTTATGGATTTGATACTTATATGGTACATTTTTACTCTTTTAATACTTAACTAAGAATTAGGGAAAGAGGGTTGTTTTGGGTTTTTGGTTTTTTTTTAGGCTACTAAATATTCCAGAGTCACTGTCCCCAGTATCCAGATCATCAGCAGAATAGCTAAAAGCTTAGAGAGCAGCGATGCTGACTTCTCCATACCTGTCTCAGCAAAGTGCCTCAGCCTTGAAGATCTCAGCTGCAACAGAAACAGGGCTTTTGAAACCTTCCCAGCTCAAACGGTCTTTGTACTCCCTTCTGAGACTGTCAAAGGATGTTAATTATATCTGACTGTAGCCTGAGGCTTGGGATGTGAGCACTTGCCCGTTAGGAATGAACTTTCACTTTGCCTCAAACCTCTACCAGCTTTGTAACTGTAATGAAGAAATAGAAACCTTTACATTTCTACCTGTCTCTTGCCACCAAGGTCTCTCTAAACATCACTTGTCTTACTTCATTTTTTTTTTCAGAACAGGATGAGTGTGGGGAACATTATCATCTATATGGGAGAGATGAAATTACTCTGTGCTGCTCCAGCTGGAGAGGGGCAAAGACAGGACAGCAGAGGCTGGCAGTGTTCAGCACAGCAGCCAAGTCTCCACACCCTCTCATTCTTTGTTCAGACTATATGTACACACTGACATTGTGAAAACTGCTCTGGAAATGGACAAAGGGGAGAGGGGATAGGGTTGAAAGGAGCCTGAAATGTTTAAAGTAATTTCTGTGGAAAGAGATACATTTTGGTCACTCTACTTCAGTGCAAGAGGAGCTAAATACCGATACTCTGAGTGACCTCTGGAGGAACCTACTGCATTCTACTGATCCTTGAGCATCCTCTGAAGATTCACCAGCTAAGTCTCTTATCCTTGGGTGCTGTGAATGATCCCCAAAAGACCAACCCCACCCATCTTAAACTTCTCCATGCCCTGCTACTATGGAAAATAGCACAAGGAGAGAGAAAGGAGATGGCATTCAGGCCACACTCGTATTCCCATATAAGTGTTCAAAAAGCCACATGTGGAAGACTACTTTTAGGAAAGCATGGGTCCTCAGCTGTCAGCTTGCTGGTCCTTACATTTCCAAACCCACCTCTCCTCCCAATTACTTTTTCATCTCTTTTGCTCTTTATTTGTTCAGGAAGCTTCCCAGGTCCCGTTCCTTCACAATCTATCTTCTAAAATTCATTACTTAAATAATGATTCTTGCTTACACATTCCGGTTTAGGAGAAATATACTATTTTCATCTCCTATTAAATTATCAATATGTCTGTTCTATACTCAATTTTGAGGGCAGAATCACTATTCTGCAATAAAAATGAAAACCCAACACAATGCAATAATTCTGCATCGTTTATAACCATAGCATTTTCTTAAAATTTCCAGTTGTTTATTATGTAAAATTGTATAGTTGAAGGATGTGAGGAGGGCGAAAGAGAATGTAGCATGTTTTTCTCTTTTTCACCCTTCAGTAAGTCAAAGTAAGGGACCACATTCACAATCTATATCTAGTCTTTCTGATAATTCATTTTCATAAAGAACTGTTTTGCTGGTGTGTCTAAAAAGTAACCAACAGAGAGATTTGTTGTAAAGCTGAATTAGGAAATGGATGCTTTTTAAAAAGCTGACTAAGGAAAGAAATTAATTCTATCATTTCTGATCAAAGTAGGATACAGCGAAAGGAGCTGGATTTTGAATTGAAATGAAAAATCATGACAGGCTGGGAAAATTATTGAAAATACCGTTGGTTGAGAATGAATTCCTTTTGCTGTTCACAACACATTTATAAGCAGGCTACTCTATATGAATCAGATCACAATTAGTGGACTCTGGGTGAGAACATATCTCAGCATCAGAGTTGCTGATGAGTTATTTATTTCACTCTGCATTATTCATGATGTGCAATTGGTCAGCTAAAATGATGGTATCAGTTTTGTTCCTGGTGTAGACAAAACACTTTTAAGCTGAAGAACAGAAAATATGCCTACTCATGTGTGAATATCTTTGCTTATAAGTGGTTAGGACTGGGTTTGTACAAAGGACTGTCATTCCACCAGAGAAAGCAGTTTAAAAATAGCCAATAAGGTGAAGAACAGAAAAGGCCTCTTGAATTCAAATAATGTTCATGATTTTTTCTTCGGTATTTTATCAGCCTTGTTTGCAATTTTATATGTAATTACAAAAAAAAGAGTTCTAAAAAAAATGGGTAATATGTTACTTAGGGTTTTTCTTAGATGAAAAATACTATCAGTAAACCTTGAGGGAAAAATGTATATAGCTAACCTTCCATTTTACATATTTTTCTTCTTTTCTATTAATTTGAATCTGATTTTGAGAACTATGAGTCAGAAATCCCCTTCTATATAAATATATTCACCTGCGGATTACCTATGGCTCTGCTAGAGTCAGTAGTGATATTGAATACGCTGATCTAACCAGACACTTAAACACATGTTTAATCACTTTGCTGAATAGATTACTATTGGCTTCGGTAACATGCTCTTTTTGCCCTATATTGGAACCCAACAATCTTGAAGTGATGGTTAGACAAGCTGGAAAGTAATGGAGAGCTGCTATGTTTGACTACCTCCCTGCTCTGAGGTGCAGGGTAGAGGTAAGAGCTACCAGGCATTTCCTACCGAAAGCCCTCAGTGCAGAGCAGAATGGCAGCATTTAGGCTGCTGAGCTGTCTACAACGGCATATTTTGTCAGCAGGAAATATAAGGAAAACAGATACCTATATTGACTATATATGCAAACCCAGATGAATTTATACTCCTGCTTGAAAAAGGATACGGGCACTCCTTATACCTTAAAACCTAGGAACTTAGGAAGCAATAAACCTTTGCACAGAAAGTAGAAAACAGCTGATCAAAAAATAATAAATTGTCGACAAATTATGTGATTAAGTCATAATTTTGTATTTCACCTGAGACACGAAAAAAAATCATCAATCTCAGACTCTCACACATACGAACATTTTCCATCATGTTTACAGACTGCACTCCTCTAACATTGTCGAGTATCTGGATCCAGGCTCTAGAACAGACAAGTAGATCAGACAGACTAATATAGAACATAAACAAATTTCTGTTCCACAGGGGAAATGGCATGTAAAAATCCCAGACTGAGAACCACATGCCAGAGAGAGAATCAAGAATATCAACAGTTTGGGATGATAAAAAGTTGCAGATTAATGAATGAATGTAACTCAGATATCATTTGTATTGGATCCCTCCTTATATATCGACAGCCATGGATGTGTACTTCGATGTTCAGCGACTATAGTTAATCCCTCTTTAGCAAGGACATAAGTGGATATATAGGCTCTGTCTATGCTTTCACAGTACTAATTCGGACCATCACAGAATCTTATACTTTTGTCTGCTACTGAAAAAATCCAGTTTAGCACTGAAAAATAACCCATAATTCAAGCAGATATATTTCTTCAGCAGTTGCTTTAAAATGGATTTTTTTTTCACTTCGTATTGTTGAAAACAGCCTCAGTCAATCAAACACAGTTTCCTTGTTGCTGAGTCTTGATTGCTTCCATGACAACAATGCTATTTTATATCAAGAATACCCTCATATATAATTAAGATACAGGATGCTATATGCTTGTTTATATTGAATATAAAAGGTAGCTTGAAGAACTCATTATGTTTCTTCAGTTGCCGTCTCTGAACAGTACTGTTAAATCATAAATATTAAAAATTAAGGTAATTTAATGTTCCATTCAGTAAAGGACCTGTTTGCATAGCTGCTGTTAAGGCTCTAGACTTTTCCATGTAAACAGCATTTCACATGAATGATCTACTATTTGGAAACTGCAAGTGAAAAAGATCTGATAATCAACAAAAATAAATAAAATAATGGAAAAAAATTGAGAAAAACCCCCTAACACATACATGAAAACACAAGCTTATTAAAAAAAATAGTAGTTGCTGCAATGATATGCATCTTGTATTTCTTAAAGCATTGCAGAATACGTTCAAACACGTGGACAAGATATAGCCACGTGTGCTGCACGTAGACTCTGCTGCCAACAAGGATCTGTAGCAAGATGTGACCTTCTCCTGAGGCTCCTATTGTAAGTTCAGTCTCAGACCTAACTTCTTTGCCTCTGAGAACTTAACTCATATTTGAAGTTACACTTTTTTTTTTTCTTTGCACTACAATAGTGATGTGGTGATACTAAGGATGTGACACAAAAGAATCCAGAGTTCAGAAGTGAAATCATTTAACGAATGCACAGCACATGCCTTATTCATTATGCTGAATCCAGCCCTGGAGTTGAGCAATGCATAGACTAATTCACTATTAGAAATGTGATTCTACGTTCCTCATTTAGAAAATAGCATTAAAATATCAAGATGTTTGGCTAAAACAGCTTTCATACCATTTTGAACTTTCCTACTATGTTTTTAAAAGCACAAGATAATCCTTTTTCTCAGCTATTGTGTTTTATTCTGTTGAGGGTTGCTGGCTGAAAAACGTTGTACCTCCCTTTAAACTTTTCCATATAACTTGATTAGACAGCAGTAATCTCTAATGCTTTCATGTGCAAATTTAGGAGTGACCCGGAACAAACGAGTTTCCTTCATTGCCATAGCAACCAGGACGATGGAAGAATGCCACTCACCAGGCAATGCAAGGCAAATTTCATCTCTTTGATGTTAATTAACAAATTGCTCTCAGAAAAGTCAATGCGTTTTTCTTCTTTAAATATTTGTGATAAATTTTTAATATGTCTGAAAATGAAAGAGCAATACAGAAGCATTGGCTACTGCCAGGTGAAGTGTGGACAACTACCTCAGCAGATAACACACCCAAGGAAGAGTTTTCATCAGCTGGCTTCTCATAAACCACATTAAGTGAATTCTGGAACTTGGGAGTTAAGGACTGGTGCCTCTGGCTAGTTTAGACCATTCCCAATCTGATGTGGTTCCTGCTATAAGAAAGTCATTCATCTGTTTTGAGTTTCTGGCATGAAAAAATGCTAGGATAATATACACAAAATAATTTGTAAGGATGAGTTTATAAGCATATCCTAAATCACTGTAATATATTTAGCATGGAAACCACTTCTCACATACACATTTTGCTTGCATAGTCCTTAGGCTACTTAGAATCATAGAATAACCAGGTTGGAAGAGATCCACTGGATCATTGAGTCCAACCATAACTTCTAACATCTTTCTTCTAACATCCAACCTAATTTAATCCAACCTAACCTAATTTTTCACTTTTACTTGTTACTGTCCTTTCCCCTGTTGCTCTAATGCTTCACAAGAGTTATCAGTTCTTAGCACAAAAGGAACTACTGAATTGTTCCTCATTTTGCTGGCAAGAGAAGTCTTGAAAGTTGCTGGATAGCCAAAACCCACCAAAAAACCCCACCAAAAAACCCCACCATACAAGTTCCTGCTATGAAGATTACACCAATTCACCAGTTAAGATTCTTAATTCATACTCTTAATCAAGAGAATGTGTTTTCCTTTCTATCCCTGGCTTTTTATGTCATCCAGGACTAGTCATTTGGACTACAACTTCTCTACAGAAGTGATCTAAATAACTCGGGTAGAGTTAATTTCAAGTGAAACAGCCACGTTGCAAACTAATACCTAAATGACACATTCTTACTGGACTCTTAATCTTCTGTATTACTGATACAACTGTAATTTACTTAAGAAATTAAATAAGGTCTTTGCTTGCAGTGAAGTTTTCAGTTTGAAGCGACACTGTAACTCAAGATAACTTCAGCAAAGGCAGTTCAGACTCTCTTCTGTTCCCACTTATTCTGTAGGGACAGCAGAACCTCACAGGGTGACACAAGGTTCAGGCATCGGAGAGGTTGTGCAGTCCCTGTCTTTGGAGTTTTTCAAGATCAAACCGGAGAAAGCCCTGAGCAACCTGGGCTGATCTTACACAGTTGTCCCTGTTTTAACCAAGAACTTTGGATTTACAGCCTCCCAAGCTCCCTTCCAGCCTAAATTACCCTATGATGTTATGATATTATGCTGTGAAGCTGGACACAAGAAACCCTGCCAGATGCCAAATATTAAGTTAAAAGGTATGTGAACAAGAAGCAGGTTTAAATAAAACCATGCTTTTGATGGGGCTTAAAACCCCAAATTAAATCTACCTGCAGCTGTATTGAAAGTAAGGCTCTGACTGGAGACTAAAAGGCATGTTTCTAATCCCAGGCAATGATGAATTTATAGCAGGAAAACTTCCCTTCCCTGAAATTTACAGATTCCCCTACTTCAGTCCTATCTTGCACTTCCTCATCAGTTAGGAACTATGTCATAAACACCACAATATTGTTCTAAAGTGCATTACACTGAGAGAATCACCTTACGGTTCAATTAAAAAAAATACAGAATAATTCCCACATGCCCTGTATTTCTGTATCCTCTCATTTAATAAGCTTGCCTTTCAGAACAGCAAGAGAATTACTTAATTCACCCTTATTCACACTCACTTTAGGTACGCTTACTAATACAGAAGATAACTTTACAATCCAAGTCTGTATCTGGTGAATTGCCAGGTATTGGCCCATAACTCTCTTTCAGGCAGGGCAGATGGTGGGAGTCAATGATAACAAGATACACACGACATTTTGTACTAAGATAACGGACTAAAAAATCTGTATATATGAAGATGTATGAGAACTTCTGTGCTCAATTCAATGGAAAGAGAAAGGCCAAAAGTAAAAAAAAAAAATCCAAATTATATAAAATAATTTACTAAATCAAAAATTCTAAATTATTAAAAATTATTNCCTGTTTTCTACTAGGTAGGTTTTCAGCATTGTCTTTCCAGACTGATTTACATATAGGGACCTTTTTTCCTAAAAGATATGTAATTTCAGAAAAATATGACCCTTCATATGAACATTGGGTTTTTTTAGCCATCTGAGAATGTGTCACTCTTATCTGCCAATTAAAGATGGGGGCGGGGCGAGCATTCATGTTTTCTTGGAAAATTATGAAAATATGCATATGCAATACAGTAAATAGAATTAAAATAAACATGAGATTTTGAATTCTGTTTACTGGAAGTGGCTGGCTTAACTGTACCACTGCTCAGCCTTGTGCGTGAGTCATGCTAATGTATGAATTCATTCAATACGGCATGATTATTTTGCCAAGCAGTATATTAGAAAACTTTTACTAGAACTTCCCAGATTAGCCAGTCATATAAATTCATATCTCAGAATGAAAAGAGGAATCAGGTTGTAGTCTAATATGGAACTACATAAGGATCCTTCCCAGCACCCTAAATATAAACTAGTGTATATAATATTTGCATGATTTCTTCCTCTATTAGCATACTAACCAAAGTTACTATCAGAATTTACTGGGGAAATAACTAGAATGAGAAAAAAACTCTAGCACACAAGGTGACTCTTTAGAGTTGATCAGTGTGTTTCTTATGTATTTCCAAGATACTTTTGTGACAGATGTTACAAGAAGAATGTTAAATTTTATATACACTATACCCTGTACATTACGTTTGCTACAGAAGTAAAAGTGCACCAGTACTTCTAAAGGCATGTCCTACTTCGTAAAGGGTCTGCCAGCAATGGATGTGATGCCCAACTCACCCATTTGAGGGGACATAGAAGGAGATTTTAAGTAAAATACTGGAATACTGTTCATGAACAGCACTGTTGGGATGTTGTCGTATTTTTCACATCTACAATTTCCTACCTCTAAGACATAAGGTAACCCCAAAGTACAAGGTAAAAAATCAAGTTTCAATCCTCACTCTTCACTGCTATGATTGAAACAAACAAACAAAAATAATAGAAATTATGCTGGAATACTAGTATTCATGTCCACCGGTGGTATATGTTATTGCTGGTTTATTAAGACTAGTGGTATACCAAAAAGATGAAGATAGTAACAGCAGTTTAGTAGTGGTTTAGTGTCATGTAAGGAACCAAGCCAAATTCATGTTGGCAAACATGAGTAGCCTTAAAGATTAGTAAAGATATTTCAAGCCTAACGAAGAGGGAANAAAAGGCATGTCCTACTTTCTAAAGGGCCTGCCAGCAATGGAGGTGATGCCCAGCTCGCCCGTTTGAGGGGACATAGAAGGAGATATTAAGTAAAATACTGGAATACTCTTCATGAACAGCACTGTTGGAATGTTGTCTTATTTTTCACATCTACAATTTCCTACCCTTAAGACATAAGGTAACCCCAAAGTACAAGGTAAAAAATCAAGTTTCAATCCTCACTATTCACTGCTATGAGTTAAACAAACAAAAATAATAGAAACTATGCTGGAATGCTAGTATTCATGTCCACTGGTGGTATATGTTATTGCTGGTTTATTAAGACTAGTGGTATACCAAAAAGATGAAGATAGTAACAGCAGTTTAGTAGTGGTTTAGTGTCATGTAAGGAACCAAGCCAAATTCATGTTGGCAAACATGAGTAGCCTTAAAGATTAGTAAAGATATTTCAAGCCTAACGAAGGAGGAATTTCCATAGCTATTTTGCATAAGGATCTGGATTCTGTCATCTGCAGAGGGGGAAAGAAAATAGAGAAAACAAACTAAAGCAGTAAAAAACCTGGAGAAAATTCTCTCTCAGACTGAATCAAAACCTCTAGTGTAAGTAACGAGGAGGAGAGGATGGCAGTTGATGNATTCACTGCTATGAGTTAAACAAACAAAAATAATAGAAACTATGCTGGAATGCTAGTATTCATGTCCACTGGTGGTATATGTTATTGCTGGTTTATTAAGACTAGTGGTATACCAAAAAGATGAAGATAGTAACAGCAGTTTAGTAGTGGTTTAGTGTCATGTAAGGAACCAAGCCAAATTCATGTTGGCAAACATGAGTAGCCTTAAAGATTAGTAAAGATATTTCAAGCCTAACGAAGGAGGAATTTCCATAGCTATTTTGCATAAGGATCTGGATTCTGTCATCTGCAGAGGGGGAAAGAAAATAGAGAAAACAAACTAAAGCAGTAAAAAACCTGGAGAAAATTCTCTCTCAGACTGAATCAAAACCTCTAGTGTAAGTAACGAGGAGGAGAGGATGGCAGTTGATGGTGGCACTGAAATTAAACAAATAAGACTTTAAAGCAAATCATTTTGTTTACACACACACACACATTACTGATTGGTTATTTCAAAAGCAGCCCCTTGGTCTACTCTATATTTGGGAGGTGCCAGACAGACCAGTGCTGTGCATCACCCAACACAGCAGAAGAGTTGGGTGTTACAGCAAAAAAAACCCTACTAAAAAGACAAAGGGGAAATGTAGTTTGCACACATGCAACTCTCCTTAGTGAATCGTACAGTAGAGTGTTTGGAGAAAGCACACATATCACAAATATGAAAAGAGGCCTATGAAAATTACAGAAAAAATTCTGGCTAACAAAGAACCTCCTGCACATCCAAGAGGAGAGGCGCCTTCATTTGCGAATGGCAACTGAGCTGCGCAATTTCATATTCTCCCATTATGTTTCCTACTGAGACTCTCTATATGCTCTCTATAGTTTACAGCAGAAGGCTGAGGAAAGGAGACTCTGTTGACAAAAGAGCAAAAAGAGAAGAAAAGGAGTTGTAATTTTTCCTGCTTGATGGCTGAGCAATCACCAGGACATCTTTCCCTTATTAAACAACAAAAGGGAAATGTGAATATGTAATGTTTATTGGTATTTTCTCTGCTTGGCAAGGGGTAGTTTGCTTCTGCAAGTGTGATGTGCAAAATCTCTTCCTGCTGGATGGCTATAGTCTATTGGCACCCTGTTGAGCACTAAGAAAGAATCACAGAAAGACCTGACATCAAATTGGCTGCCAACAACACGCTCACATTACTATAGTACAAAAAAGAGGAAAACAAGGATATGCATGAACAGGATGGATTTCTTTTTTTCTGTGCTTGGTATCAAGCAAGTTGCTAATGTGCTTGTGGTATGAAAACATTTCACACGTACATCAGTGCTTCCAGGCCCTCAACTGAGACCATAGCAACAACTGACTCGGCTGCATCACTGCAGGAAAGACTTCCCTCCTTTGCCTGCTCTCAGTCCTTTGTAAAGCAGAATCAGTGACCACTTGTCTATATATCAACATGCTTGTCTTCTCTCTATGCGGCCCATTTCAGACATACAGCAGAACTTGTTTATTCCTGACATCATCAGAGAGAACAGGAGGTGCAGTATCCTTTTCCATAATCACTAACAATTCAGATATATAGTTTTCTTCATTTTATACCCTTTTAGGGCATTGTGCCTGTTTTACAGCATAGGATAATATAAACTAAACATCCTGATGAGGAGATTGTGAGATAAAGACAGCTGTTTGTCAGAAAAAAAAATAGAGCATAAATACTACTACTTTTCTGCTGTGCTTTACTTTTAGAAAGCATTCCCTACCACTTCAGCCAGGTAAGCACACTATGTGCTGCTTTCACTGCACTAGCTCTAAATGATTCAACAAATAATTTCTTATCATAACAGTGCTAGAGAAATGTTCTCATGCACCCGGAGACAAAGCAGCCAAGAAAAAAAATACAGTTATTGATACAAGGGTTGCACATTCAAAGCTCACTTATGTTGGCTCCTTTAATTCTTATTTTAAAGGATTCAGGTTTTACTGTGAATCTTTCAACTTTTACAATATACAGCAAACTATATTCTATTTCAAAGAAAATTCTATTTAATGCATCAAGTAATGTGTAATAAAAAAAAATCAGGAACATAAGAGAAACAAAATATAACACTATAATTATAACACCAGTAGTACTATGTCCATTAATACATTCTATCCAATGTTAGTAAAAATAACTATGTCCCCAAAGACATACCTCAGCTGAAAGACATACTGTCAGTGAGATATATTTTCATTAAACATATTTCTTATATGACAAAAAAGTAAAAACAGTAAAATTATAATAATTCTAAAATTTCTGTTTTGCAATTATTTCACTTTAGCTCATAGCTCTTCTCACATTCTATTTAGAACAACAGCACAATATCGTGCCATGCTGCATACAGCACAGGAAAATACCAACATACATTGCTGATTTTCTTTTTTAATTTTATTTTTTTCCTGTTTATTCTTATTACTTTTTTATTCTATTTATTCTTTCTCTTTTCATTTCAAGCTTTCACTCTTAGTACTTTGACACTTTCAAAATATAGCACACGGACTTTTTATCAGCATCACCCTGAGGGTAGAAAACAATTTTGCGTGTTCACCTACTGAATAATCACAACAAATATATTTAGGCACAATGAATCAAATAAGTCCAAATTTAGGAAAGAGCTCTTGGCCTCAGGCAGGCTAACACAAAACTTAACTTATGACAATGTTCCAGTAGTTGAGAAATTATAAGATGTACTGCACAAAGCACTTATCTGTTTTACGAGCAGAGTTTTCCCGAGTGTGTAAACGCGTGCCTCCTGTGAACTGAATTTCAAACACATCTATTTCCCAGGTTCTAAATAACTACACGTTCCAATAATGACAATGATTCTAGTAACTATTCTGCAACTTATATTTAAGGAAGTATTTTTCAGAAATAATGTCATTAGCTTACTGAAGTTGGGTTTAGGATATCAAAGAACAGGATTTTCATTTTCTGTCATTATTAAAAACAATTTTTTAAAAAAGAGTTGCATTTATTTGGCATACCCTAAGGCTTGTGGGTTTTTAGGTTCCAGTGTATTATCAGCATCAAGAACTACTTAATCACTGTTAAGCTGGTATAATACAACGATTTCTTATTTTATATTTTGTAGTCAGCAAGGAAATATCAGAGCACTGAGCAATAAATGTGATATTCAGCAAGGCAACCCCTGTATTTTGGGGACCTTTGAGTCTCTTCTAAAGGCAAAGTGGGGCTACAGATGATTTCTACACTTCTGCTCACTTATGGGTTGCATAAGCAGTAAGCATCCTTAGGATATCCTCTTTCTACTGTCCTAAATAATAAAATAAAGAATTAGAGAAGAAAAAGAGAGTGGGAAAAAAAGAAGATTAAAAGAGAGTGATGTCAGTGCATTACAATGTCAAAGTCCTGTTTCATGTTGGTCAAGTTGGCTCATCTCAGTCTCTCCTCACTTTGATGTCAGGGAAGTATGATTGTGCTGCAGCCTCTGAAGTCCTTTCCCTTGTCAAGTATTTTGAATTTTATGATAATAAAATGAGGAGGGGGAGCAATGAGGTTCAAAGACCCATGTAGCACACAGGAATGCTACCATAAAGCTAAATAAGCTAACTAAAAATTATGAGCAGAGAGCTACACAATAAGGAAGCAGCTATTTTATTTGTAATACTAAATGAAATTCCACCATTTCAGCATTTGGACTTCTAAACAAGCCAACTCAAAAGAGAATCACACAATCCAAGCAAGAAAAGCCCATATCTGACTATTTTACATTATCGAGGTTTATAATTACAAAAGGTTTTGTGGGTTTTTTTTGTTTGTTTGTTTGGTTTGTTTTTTTTAAAGCAGCTTCCTAAAAAAAATGATCTGTCCTCACTGTCATCATTCACTGTCAGACTGGAAAATTTATGTGACATGCAAGCACTGACAGTGATATTAATTTGTAAAAGCTTTTGTTTTAATGCAACAAATTCCTTTTAATTCTGCTTTTGAAATGAAGTGGAAAAGCAAAACCACAATAAATGCTCGCTGCTAGTACTTCATGCCAAGATAGCAGATAGCCCTTATCTTCAGGCCACTCTGCCCCTACAGTCACCCGTTCTGTCTCCAGGGAAATTGCTGTCTATAATACATGTAACTCACGCATCTAATACCCCATGTATATTGTGGATATATGAAACCTCTTAAAAAAGTAAGCATCACTGTAGTCACTTCCCAATTATTCGATAACATATTGTATACAAATAGTATACTGTTGGCAGAAAAATCAACAAATCCGAGACAGACAAAATTCGAAATCTCCCTGTTCTGGAACCCAAGTCCCCTTACACAACACAAGTGCCTGTCCAAGGGGCAGTGAAAGAGCTGAATGCCTACATTATGGCATCTGCAAACATGAACAACAGATGAATCCACTTAGAGCAGAGCAACAAATGCCTGAACATTCCCCTGCCTCTATATTTCAGAGACCATTTGCAGAGCACGGCAGTTTCTTCATATGCAGCTGATAGAAAAATGCCACAGGCGACGTCAGCACCTGCAGCAGAAGGGCCGTACAAAAGAAAGAAGACTGCAGGTGGTTTTCCCATGGATCCCAGAGCCCCTCTGGGCAGCACAGACCAAACAGAGAAACCCCCGCCCCACACTGGGACTGCCCAGTTCTTGCTACAGAGTACATACAGCTCTGGGATTGCTTATGAGCAGTGTGGAGCTATCAGACAAGGGTATAAGGATGTCTGAACTCATGAGGTCATACAAGGTCAGAGCTGGGAATCCTAGATGTACCAAACTAAGAGAAATGCAAAACATCACAGAAAAATTAAAGTTAGGTCACTTTGACATTGTCTCCCAAAATTTCTTTTTAAAAGAAGGGCTAAGCTCTCTCATAGCTGACTTTTTTTCCACTAGGACCCTAAGAGGTGTTTAAACACCCTGGAGGTGTTTAAGGCACGGGTAGATGAGGTCCTGAGGGACATGGTTTAGTGTTTGATAGCAATGGTTGGACTCGATGATCCGGTGGGTCTCTTCCAACCTGGTGATTCTATGATTCTAAGAGCCTCTGTGGAGGACCCTCCTTGTCTTTTGCTAAGCTGGGTGTAAAATTTGCTATTTCCTACAACAAAGAACCTTCCCCATCCACCAGAGCCTTTCAAGGGCAGCACACAGCAGCCTCACAATGATGTGGGCCAACTCCTTCCCCACCTTTGACTGGTTCCCATCCAGTTCACAGCTGCTGATGTACAGCTGGAAATCAATTGCGTCACTTGTGGAAATATGAAAAGGATTTGGCACACATGTAACTGTGTGTTACGTTATCATAACATTTAGTCCAAGATGGGTTCCCAAACAGAATAAGAGGCAGACAGAAATGAATGCTGAGAGGAGGACACCAGACTGACACAACACTTGGGACAGCCTAGTAGGGTTTTTTAACTCCTCTGTTATTTGGACAGGGAGCATAAACTCTCCCTTCTACAAGGAGAATCACAGTTATGGGATATGACAATATGTGGCCTCTACAGTTGGGTGAGGTGAATGCAAATTGTCTTAGAGATTTTGAGGGTGTGGAGGAGAAGGAAGTAATGTGTGTGCTATAGATGTTTTGACAGGAACTATAGAAGACTGCAGTCATTGATAATGAGGAAATTATGGGTAATGTTATACCCACACCTAATGTACATAAATATATGATAATGATGTATGCTATCTATATACCATCTATATGCTACAAAACCAGGATGTTTACATCATCTGTTATAGAAATAGGGTGAAACAAATTACACTTCACTCTTCTTGTGCTCTGCTGATCACCAGGGGGATTCAGCTACAGAGGGAGAACCGCTCCTGCACGTCAGACTTCCCACAGGGAACCCAGGGGTGAGGAGTGCCTGGAGGAATTCGTCATCCCCTTGTTATCAAACATGCTCTCTTATTCTGAGGGGTGGCAGCAACATTTTTGAGCTGCTGCTATGCTTCTACTGTTGCTTGATACGCAGCTGCTTTAGGCTTTGATGGAACATTTAAACAGAGACAGCCTAAGGGGTAGTAAGAATCATGTGCTTAGTTGCATAAGCTTCCCCCAAAGGAGGAACAGATTTTAATGCCTCCACCGCATCAGGAAAACTGGAAAGGGCACAAGCAGGTGACTTAACTATCTGGAGGAATTTTCACAGAGCAAATAGCACATGTAATATTCTGAAAGGAAAATCCTACTTGCATCTGCTGCCGTTTGCTTCCTCGTTCTAAAATCAGAACCAGAACTTAAATGAGGAAAATCACTTAACAAACAAAATGCAGAAATATTCTAGATCCAAAAATATCCTGCTCACAGAAATTAAAAAGGAAAAAAGGAGGATGGCAACAATAAGAAAATGGGAAGAGTCCATTGAAATTTCTGTTTTATCTGCACTCTTGTTTGAAAAAGACATTACGCATTCCCAGCCATGATTTTTTGATGTCTCCCAGTAGAAAGGATTATGTAATTGTGTACATGTTATTATCAACGACACCACCATGCTATGGAACCACCAACACTTTCAACTTAATTACAGATGGCAGCTTATGAAATAATCATAGAGAAAATACTGGACAGCAACCACAGCGATTTCATGCTTCCTCTTCACGTGTGTTTAGCACAATATTGTTGAGTCCCTCAACTTTAAAAAATAATGTGAATTATCAGTTGGTGCTGTTGCAGACTGTGAGGCGGACTTGTTGTTGTAGGAAATGATTTCATGTAATGTTTGTTACTTGAAGTCTACATCTTTGCAGAACGTGTCCCAGCAGCCTGTAAGACTGGCTGTTGGCCATATAACGACCGCTGCCAAATAAGTACTAATTAGCAAGCCAGGTTCACAGGCTGTTCAGTCAGGGCCTTATACCATATTGAACAATGGATTTCCAAAGCAGTGAAATATGAATTCTAAAGATCCGAATTGAAAAAGCAGAATTTGACTCTGAGGATCTTACACCTGCTTGATTTCATTCTCCGGCATTCATTTCCAGCACCAGTGAAATTCCCTCCCCTCCATGAATTCACTAATTAAATTGCCAAGGGCTTTGATACCGATGCTACCTCACTCCAGGGAACATTTTGCCTGGCTCTCCAGAGATTATTTTAATGTGTTCCATCTTAAATTGGTAGGCACTTTTTAACCTGTTCCTCCCTGATTCCATCTCACCTTTACATTACTACTATTAGTGCATTAAGCCTGTAACTATTACCTTTTTAGTGAAGGGCTAACGCAAAGTAGCTATTAAGCTTTTCAGCTTTCTACATACCCTAATTTTTTTTTCTTCCATCCTCTTAAGTAGAGGACTCGACAATTCCTTTTGTTATTCCCTGGCTTCTTATGCATTTTAAAAGCATGCTCTTTCTGCCTTTTACATAGTTTGATAATGGTACCTCATTTGGAGCCTTTGCCTTTCTGGCTGTTGCTTCAGATTCATCCCATCTATCCAATCCCCTCTCCCATAATTTTATTCTCATCTTGTGCAGGTACAGGTTTATTTTTTTTCCAAAGATACTGAAGAATTTTGTTGGGGCTTTTTAGGGGTTTTTTTTTGTGGATTTTTGGTTATGGGTTTTTTTTTTTAGGTGGAGAGAAGAATAAGGAAGGCAAATTAGGAGTATTTGAGCATGGTGGTTCTGTGTAACCCTCATCCTAAATTTGGCTTCTTTCCTTTTTGTCACTGGAACTGTTGAAGCTCTTTGCAGTGCATTAACTACAGATGTATCTGTGCTTCATCGCTCTTTCATAAACTGTTTACAGTTTTCCAAATTATAGGATGCTTGCTCTTTCAATAGCCAGTCACATCTGTTACATGATTTTTTAAACCATATGATAAAATAATATATAATCTAAGGTCAAGGCTGCTATACACTTTCAGTTTAGCAGCTACACAAAAATTGAGGGTGCTTTTGGGATCAGAAGGTTTTTTTCATCAAACAGAAGTGGTGTTTGGGAACATCTGTACATTAACATCCACACAGCAATATTTTGCAATTTGTATTTCAGACAGAATTTTTGAATTAATCATTAGTTTTTCATTATGTCCTCAGCTCTTCAGCAGGACGCTGCACCTTAATAATTACATTGCCTGTAGAACTGGGCAACAGAAGCTGATTAACAACTCTCTGCATCATATTATCTCACAGAATAATTTAGACTGGAAAGAACCGTTGTAAATTACGTGGTCCAGACCTACACTTAAAAGAAGGGTTTGCCTCAAGGTTGAATTCAAGTTCATCAAAAGGTAATCTGATCCTTCAGGTCATCAAGGTCATAAGTGAATAAAACATCTACGTAAACCCTGCTGTGCGAGTGAAAAAGGCAAGGTGAATAAAAAAATAACTGGTGACGTCTAATATATCACTGAGCTATTCTCACTATTTTTCTCTGATACATTGAACCGCTCCTAAAGCACATACAATTGCTTTCGTTTATATCTAGATGAATATAGCACAGCTTCAGAAGGAGAATTTTCCAACACTTTCCAGGTGCCTATTATATTTGAGGCTTTCCACAAGAGGTGAAGATCACACCCACTCCTCTAAATAAAAAAGTTTCTAGAGGTAAAACCAACAGGGCTATGCCTGTATGTTTTTTTTAAAGATGTGTGCAATAGTTTACTTATTCATCCACAAATGCAATTTTCACAATATCTACCAATTATAGAATCTCAAGAAAACTATAGAGTTCTATTTATAGTCCATTGTCATTTAGAAATCTTTCTGATTCTGAGAAGTGCAGTTCTACTTTTATTTAAAAAAAATATATGTGTTACATTTTGGATTTTCAAGTATGTTAAACTACAGTTCTTAAAGTCCCCAACTCTACTTTCTTAAGAATCCTGATGCACACTGACAATTAAATACTGTGCTCAAGGAATATTAAATATATACATGTAAAATATTAAGGCTTACAGAAAACAGAAAATATGAAGACTACCAGATTATCAGATCATATAACACAGAAGTCTAAAATATTAAGAACCACTGCTCTGTTACGACAGATAATATTGTACTTAGGAGTTTACCTATGAAGTGATTGTGATGTGTAAGATGTATATCTTAACATTAAAACCACAAAATATACATTATAGGATGTCAAAACACAAAATGAATCACATACAGCAGTATAATTTAAGGAACCGATTTTCCTCTACATTGTAGTGATATAAATCAGGAGCAATTCTATGAAATCAGTGGAGATAGAGTGTGTGAGAGAAACGAATCAAGTCCCTCATGTCTTTAATCTATGCAGCATTTCTTTTCCTTGTTAGAAGATTTGCCCTCCATTCTCCCCAAACAGAAGGGACAAAGCAGAAAATTATCACCTCTTGGTGACTAGTAATATCTCCTACCACACCAACTATTTAAAATGTTCTCACATAATCCTTCATATTCACTACATATAATTAACAGATGGAGAGAGGAAAAATTACAGGCAAAACACAGAGCAGGTATATGTGTGCAGACTCACTGCTGAACTTGCTTGACATGATGTAACATTTCTTAGTAAAAGAACAAAGTAATTCCAGAAAGACATGGTGAGGCAACTTCTATCAATGCAGGCAATCATTCAAGAACAAATCAGAAAGAAAAGAAAAACAGTAGAGGATTAGATGTTCTTAGAATAAAACAAGAATGGGTCCAGGAGATGCCTTATGACTAAATCATGTTCTTTTTATCTATTCTTGGAGTTTTGCTGGGTCTTTAGGCTAGTCACAATCTCCTTACCAAGCTCAGGTAAAGTACAACCAGACATGCAAGATGTACTGTGGATAAACCAGTTAGAAGATTAAAAGCTATATATTTTTTAATTATAAAAGTGCAATATTTTTCTTCTTTTTTGTATCTGCAACAGGTGAAACTCTAAGACACAGATTACTCTTACAGGGTTGTTAAGGAACTGGAATCTTAGGGCTTAAAATATGGAGACCAATCATTAAATCTTCCCACAAACCATTAATAAAAGCTGTGTCAATGCTTATGTCAGTCCAGCTCCTTAGCTGAACAGGGCAAGTTACTGGTCTGACTCGCTACGAAAATCTGATATTCCTTGCCTTAGTTTTTGCTTTAACCAAAAGAACCGCTCTCAGAAATTGCTACCGAAATTCAGGGAGTAGCATGTTTCTCTTGGAAATAACACTGAACTAGTGTCCTAACAGAGTATGAGAGACATTTGTCATTAGAGATTACATCTTGTGTAGGAGATGCAAAAAGTGGTCATGTTAACATTGATGTAATCAAAATATTCAGCCTCATCTGATTTGTTTTGCTGCAGAAAAATGAGTCTGCTACTCATGGCAACCACTCAAATCCTCCTGACTTATCCTCCACTTTATTTTTCCATCTAAATTGCCATATTACTTCTGTTAAAGAGTGGACAATTGCCCTCTGCCTTTACTCAAACACTCTACAGAAGACAGCAGAAAAATATAAATATCAAACCTATAGAAATTACTTCTAAAGCTTTCATAAATCACTTCAGCAGTATTACAGAAATATGTCTTATGGTTTAGAGAGTTAACATTAATATTTCTATTGCTGCTACAAGTGTTATAAATATTCCTCGAAAACTATCAGGTGCATTTTATCAAATGCTATTTGATTCAGAAGTATTAAATTCTATAGGGTCACATAAAAAACCCACAATAAACCAAATTCCAGCAATGCTGAGACAGTACCTGCATGTACTGACAGCAGCTGGTCTTGTCTGGCAGACAGGGAAGGTGCAGGATTCCTTTTCTATATACACACACATTCAAGTAGAGTTTTTAGGGAATAGAAATAATCTCCGTACACAAGTCTGCATTAGCCTAGCAGCGATAATAGCACTAACTTCTACAGTTTGGTCTCGCATATAAAGAAATATAACCTGCACCCTTTTAAAAGGTGTAGTGAGAGCCACACTCTGTCCTGATCCATCCTGAGGCCCAGGGAAGCTGCCCTGCAGGCACCTTGTACGACCCAAGACCCCTTTGGTCTCAGGTGGCCTNATATTAGTTGTAATACATTATATATATTCACTTAGCCTTTGCCTGTTTTGTTTTTCTTTGTATTCTCAGCCTCTCTTACCTTCTCCTGGATTTGTACAGCAGGGTCTGGGGTGAAGGGAGAGGGGCTGCGATTTACTGTGGTGGTCTGGGGGAGAGTTTTAACTCAAACCATTACACACCCTTTTAAAAGGTGTAGTGAGAGCCACACTCCATCCTGATCCATCCTGAGGCCCAGGGAAGCTGCCCTGCAGGCACCTTGTATGACCCAAGACCCCTTTGGTCTCAGGTGGCCTCTGCATAACTTCTCCCAGGGCCATAGGTCAGGTTCAAAACTGAGATCACATTGTTCAGAAACTGTAAATGGTTTGTGACCAAATTTACATCATCTGTTATTGGTTGTTTGGATGACCAACAGGCAGACAATTATCCAATATCTGGCATTACTTTTATTTTTCTTTCTGAGCTTGCATTCTTTAAAACTAGCGTCCTCCAACACATGGCATGCAAACCCCTCTCCTTAACAATAATTTCAGGATCTATGAAAGAATAAATTGATCTGCTGGCATAGCATCCCTTAACCAGGTTCAGCACCACCAGAACTCACCCATGTGCTGCTAACAAAGTACCAGCTTGTCTAGTTCAGCTTGTCCAGTTGGGCTCTTTCCAGAATCAAGACCTTGAAGTTGGAGCCGTGATACTTCCATAAACTGGAAACTAGGGCAGAGGAGTTTGAAGAATTTCATGCTGCTGACAACTATACACATTAAGCACACATGCAAAAAGTCTTTTTTTGTCTACTTGGATTGGATTGAACTCTGCTCTCAGAAGTGACAGAAGATGAATTAATCTCTCCCTTATCCAACTTTGTGCCAGTTTTGCTCGGCCTTTCTTACACAGTGATGTTTAATAGAAACCGATTCACTGTTCTTTTTAAAGGTATATTCCCATTCTACGTTCGTTTTAGTTACTAGACTTGTGAAAGGGGATTATAAAGCTGGAGAGGGAAGAGTGGAAATCAAAAAGCAAAAGAGATTAATACAGTGTCTCGCTTCTACGGGAGCTCGGTCTTGAAGGCTGGCACATCCCCATTTCTTGATGTAACATTATAAGATGATTTGACCTAACACACCACATTATTTATAAATTATACTGAATATGCACTGTGATACATTTGAAAAGATGCCATTAAAGGAACTTCACACATGGGGAGGGTGTATAGGCTTTTTTGATCAGAAAAAGAGGACATTTGCATTAAAAGGCGAAATGTCTCAAATCTTAGTTGGAGATGTCAAAAAAATTAATTCACATATTAATAAGAGAAGATTCATTTTTGTAAGATTCTTCTTCCAGTATCATAAGCAGAATTTTTAAGTAGCCATGGACCACATGTTCATTTTTTGGATTAGGTACCCAGACTTTTGACAAAGGCAGTTTTCCATGTGGTTTCTCTTAACTTATGCATTTTCCACATTAGATATTCCAGTACAAATACAGAAGAACATTAATGGTATCAGTTTTATTTGTCAGTGATTTTGAAAAAAAGCCCTGCGTTATATGATGTTTCTCATTCATTGAGCTAAAATTATTAAAATGAATAAAGCAGTAACTGTAAGCCTTAAGAGGTTAATGGCATAATATGAAAATGAAAGAGAATTCAGTGTAAAAACAATGAAAGCACTTCAACAAAAATATTAAAACCACAAAGCTTCCAGCAATCCTGCAAGATACTGGGGGAGGGAGGAAATAAAGCCCTGCCAACAAGTCACAGGTACACACTACGAGAGAAAGTGAAAAGAAAACGCTGCCAAAAGGGGATGATAATGGTTTTGCATAATTCATAACTCATTCATCTCGAGGGATGCAAGATTACGTAATGTAGCAGCATTGCTGTATCCTGATTCATTAAAAAGTCCTACAGAATATTTTCTGTATTCATATGTTGGGATAGTGAATGAAATACAGAGCTGCTTTGTAAATTACCGACTCACGTATTCCTGGCAGTGCTGAATGCTCTCACGATTTGAACTCCAATTTCATACCAGTGGTAATACAGGGTGAGAGTTTGAGCGACAGCTTGATCATCATTGCAAGAGCCAATCAGAAGGACTAGGATTAATCACAACAGAGTTGAAAGAAGAAAGAGTAAAAGAGCAGATACACTTCCCACTTGATCATTAGTTTGCAGTAACACAAAGGGTGGTGGGAGCTTGAAGGAGACGCAGATATAAGTGGCAGTAATAAAAACTGGCACAGGTGAAATATGGAACTCGGAACAGGGAGGTGAGAATTGGAAGAGTTCAGAAGGAACAGCAATTAAACAAAAGGGAGGAGAGAGAGAGAGAGTTTGAGAGCATGAATAAGTTACAGAACATTTGGCATAGACGTGGCAGGCAAAGGAAAACAGGATGGTGACAAATCAAAAGTAAGGTCAACAAAGACAGTGTGGCATTTTAATTAAAAAAGAAGGAAGAAAAAATAATTTGGGAAATGAAAGATTTTTTCAGGAGGGGTTATTGTATAAGAGAAAAAAAATCCTAAACTTTTAGCCTGGGCAGTTCAACAGATGACTGAGAAAGACAGGAAAATCAAGTGTGGAGTGGACAAGAGAAATTACAGTGGTACCTAACCTGAATTAAACCCACATCTTTCATTTCCACTGATCATAAATTCTTAGAAGATTTCTTTCTTCATATCATCTCACATTTTTCAATTAGAGGAGAAGTGCAAATATAATTCATCCTAGGACACACTGTGACTNGTTTTTAAGGTGCGGGTGGATGAGGTGCTGAGGGACATGGTTTAGAGATTGGTGGGAATGGTTGGACCTGATGATCCAGTGGGTCTCTTCCAACCTGGAGATTCTGTGATTCTGTGATTCTGTGATAAGGCTCCATGAGGGCATCAAGAAATAGCAAGGCAGGTGGGCTGACGGCCTCAGAAAGTCCATGAGGCCAGCAGGGAGGCCTGACGATGTGCCCAGAGGACAACTGAAGTAGTACATGTAGATGCTTGAAAGCCTTTATTCTTATTAATTTAGTTTTAAAAATGCCCCCAAAAGTTACTTTCTTCAAGTCCCACATACTTTCTAATAATAAATGTTACTGAAGTGAGTCTGCACCACACCCGTAAATAAGCAGTTAATGGCTCTCTCCAGGTCTTGGGTAAAAACAGATGAAAAACAGCTGGAACTGTGAATAATTCATTCCAAACACTCTGTTTTTCCCATCCAAGTATGGCAAGCCACATAGATGTTCTATATCATCTAGAATTTGGAAAAAATAACAATGTGTCAGCCAAGCATCCCATGATATGGAGGACCTGATACCAGGTGATGCTTTAACTCCAAGGATTGTGGAAAGAAAGTGCATGCTTGAAAAGATAAAGCAGGTGTTTGCATTGTGGCGTGTTAATATCTCATGGCCAGCCAAAGGTCTGTGAAGGCTGATTGCTCCTTTGCCTATCGATCTGAAACTGCCTTCAAATTGCTTCTAGCTTTTCTTAATTGCTGTCTTCCTGTAACCGCTTGACAGTTTGACAGAGACTGCATTTCTGAGTAATTTGTCCTTTTTATTTAGTTAGAATGAGGTGTAGGGTGTGGTTAATAAAGGGAAATTGGGAAGGAATATTTTGCATTGGAACATGGGTGCACATGGACGCAGAAGGGGATTAGCACAAATAACTGGCAGGAATTCTGAGTGCCAGCAACTTATGCTTGTGCCCATGAAATTGAGATCCAAAAATTTTAATCTCCTGGAAAAAGAACCTGGATTTCACAGTGGACTTGAAACTAGTGGAATTAAAAAGATTTAAATCTACACCACAATCCTTTGTGGTATCATCAGTGCAAGTGCAGAAAACGAAAGGGATGGGGATGCAACTGAAAGCAAAGGATAAAGCAGTTGGCTCCTTTTTGTTCTCTTTTGTTTTACTGTAGGGATCTAGTTACTGTCTTGCTGATCCACTGAAGCGATCGGTATCTTATATTGACAAGATTTCAGCCTGCTCCTTCCATAAACACACCTGTGCCCATCGTTGTGTGCCTGCCATCCTCCAGTCGGGTGTCCTAATCAAAGACACAGTAGTTCGCTCAGGATTTCTCATTTTTCTCTTCATTTGATTAATGTGTACACCTGGACTGAAAAGCCATGGAGAAATAGAGTGCTCAAACCACAGGAGGCTTTGCAGGCATCACCACCAGAAGTGAGAGAGTGCTAATTGAGCACTTCCCAATAACTTATTGATTTCAATCAAGTCTCCCTAAAGAAGTATGCCGGAGTAATACTGACAGCTATGTACATGAAAAAACAACAATGGGTAATGAAACAACAGTGTAGAGAGAAATGCTGAAGACACTGATTCTCATAGAATTGATGTGAATCCAAATTCTGAACAGTATTTGTCCAAATATATATATGACAAGAAGACACCTTAAATTACAAGAAAGAGAATCAGATTTTTCAAATTGCTATAATTTAAAGCCTTCTGCTCTGTTAAAAATAGGTAAAGCTCAAGGGAAACCCATTAATAAATGTCCATATATTCAGGTAATAAAGAGCTCTTATTGAAAACTAACCTATCACTTTTCCTTTAGACAGAGAATGTTAACACAAGAATGCTTAAAGCTTTTTTTTGATCAAATATAGCCACTCAAACAAGGGAAAGCTACCCAGAGCCATTATGTTGATTGACAAGATAAGATAGTATGTATTGGTCAAAAATGAACACTTCCAGAAAGCCTTGTTTCATATACAGAAATAAAACATTATGGCAAGTTTTGGTTGTTGTAGTGTTGAATTGCTATTAATTTTAAATAAATCTTTGACAACTGTTGGAGGATTTGCTGTGTGTATTTCCAGTATGTGATGAACTAAGGAGCCTCTAGTTTCGACATTTGATGACTGGCAGTATAGAAATAAAAATATTGCATGCAAGAGACCCTGCAAGAGCACAGCCTTGAAGTACTACGCTGGATTTTAGAGCTGACACATCTTTTACTTTTTGCCTGCATCTTTGACTATGGTATGTTCAAATATGCTCTTTTGTCTCAGATCAAATAATCTAAATTGCCTTCAACTGAGTTATTGGAGAAACTGTCACTATCATCTTGGGAATTTTTCCCATCTTTGAAGAAAGGAGAGGGGTTTTTTTAAAGCCACTGCCATCTTGATGGTTGGGTCAATTTTTGTTTCCTGGGAATCCCTACAGATTCCTCTGGATATTATAATTCTTTACTACAGTTCTTTGTAATTTTAGAGAGTGACAAGTGACTTTTTTCCTGGTAGAACTGGGAAACTGACCTAGTCTCTACAGACTTTGCTATGAATCTACTGAATAGAAAAGCATATTCGTTTTATAAAGGACAGGAACCTTCATTAGTAGCTGATGGATACGAAATTCCAAATATTGGAACTATCAAAGGAATCTTTTTAATATCTTTACCAGAAGTACTGACTACACTGTTTTTAAGTGGAATGAGTCGGTATTGTCAGCTGCTGTGAGTTATCTCGAGATCACAGCACTGACCAGAGTCTTTCCCGTTTCCATCACCTCTATCCTTGTCATGTCTCCTACACCAGAAACTGATTTCCCAAAAATGTCTTTCCTTGAACCAGTTAGGAAAGCTGGCTCAAGTTTATGGCTAGAGAGGTACTTTAGTGGTTTTCACTAAGGTTGTCTTCACTCAAATAGAAAAAAAAATAGGTTTGCTATGCAATCCAATGGAATTGCTATCCTCTCAGTAACCACTGAAGTCTAGGTGTCCATCAGCTGCAGTACAAAATTTGCTCACTGCAGCTCACTTCACAGCAAGTCTGTGTTCTCAGCTACTGCACTATATATTCAGTGCAAAACATATTTGTGGTTACCCTGATGATGTGTTTGGATTACAACAGATGTTCCCTTGCCATGCTTGGATTACTTCAGTGAATTTTACCTTATTCAAGATTTTGAATATATAACCTGCAAGTATATAACCAGAACCAGTCAGAGTAGGCTGCCTGTAGCTGGTCAAGATTACCATTATTCAACGTTTCTAAGTAGTTACTGCACATAATCTTGTGCTCTATTATAACCAGATGCTCAGCAACCTGAAACGCAGGTGCCAGGGTAAAGGCACAGCCGAGGCTCTTGGTGGGGCTGGAGCTGGGACCGAGCAGCTGCTCTCAGCTCCTGGCTCCCACCACAGCCCAGACCCAGCTGTGCCAGGGGACGATGCTGATCCACTTACCATCCTAATTCTGTGTAAAGCAGCATTTCTCATCAGCTAAATTTCTTTACCAGAACACTTATGCTTGGGAAAGAAACCCATGATCTGGCACACTGCCCTTCAGTGGCTGATAACCCAGTTTTGCTGCAATACCTGCCAGGGCTTCCTCACTAATTCAAACAATGAGATGATGGACCTGAAGACTCTGTTTACTGTCCCTCTTACCTAATGTGGACAGCCAGGAAGGAACATACAGTTGGTCCCTGTCTGTCAAACAGCCCCAGATCAACTAGTTTTGCAACAAAAAGCAAAGCATCTCCACTTTGGTCTCAGGGACCAACAAGATAAAAGTATTAATTATCAAAAAACCCACAAAAAACTGGTTTTACATTATTTTGTGCTAGCATAAATTAGTAATACTGGTTATATAACCATTTAAACATTGTAGCTTACTGCTTTCTGTTACTGCACTGCTAAGTTTTATTGCTGATTATAGTACTGAACTCAATTTTAAAAGCTTTCCATCTGCCTAGAAAACCTGGCCTGGACATACATCTCACAACGCTCACCTCCTTCTGTCGTTCCCCAAATTCTCAACATGTCCAAATTATCCCAGCCCTTCACTCCTTGCTTTTATCATCATACTACAGAAGTAAGGAAGTGTCAGCACACAGGCCACGATATAAACCTTTTCTGAGTCACTATCCCCGAAGAACACTTTCTCATATCAAAGCTGTGCTGATTTGTGTCATGCAGCTGCAGTCCCTCACCTCTCATTTCACCGCTGCAAGGGCCACATTTACAAAAGTAAAGCAAGTCTACATTAAGGAAGATCTATGTCAAGCAAAGTGTCTGGCTTATCACATCCACTTGTACCAGCAAACCCAGCAGCCGCAGCAGCACAGGCTATAATGGATTCAGGAGGCTCAGTCTATTTGGGAAGAAGGCACTATCTAAGCAGATAGCATTTGTAGAATTGCCAAGTGCATGTTTTACAGATATATGCAAATGTAGACTGCAATTGAACCAGTGTTAAGGAAAAGAAAATATTAAATGAGGCTCTAAGCCTGAAAGAATTAGGCAGAACTGTAAAGAACACTCGGGAATTCTTTCTTCTGCAAAACCCCCATGTTTATGCCATCTAGACACTAAGTAGATTTCTTTGAGAAAAACTGTTCCATTATCTGAGTAAACATGTCAATCAAAAACAATAACCGGCAATTTACAAAAATGATGCTCGATTATTTAACACTGAAGGAGTGAGATTCCATGTGGAGAAATGTTTTTATTTACATAGTGTATCTAGGACAGGTTTAGGCTGGGGTAGAATCATTGTAACGAATACTCAGGGTCTTGTTAGCTCAGCAAAACTCCCCAGTCCCAGTACTGCTCCTGTGAGTATGTTTGTCTTTGGTTTTACTATGTGGCTCACCGACACATTCAAATCCTCACTCTGTGTACCTTCCAAGAGATCTGAAGAGCAAACAGTCTTGAAAAGAGAGATTCCCCCTTTTCTTAGGAGAATACGGCAAAGCGAGCTGTGCTCTTGCATTACAGAAGCTTGAGAACTCCTGTATATTTCACTGTGCTCAGCACATCACCTGATTAGGCTTTGAATTGTTAAATATAGCTGCACACAAAAGGAAATTATGGAATTACACATCACTCCCCAGTTATTGAGGCTAATTTCTCATTGTACTTTCATGGGGTTTCTCCTAACTTAGCATTCTTTTAAGGTAGCCAGTGTTGAGGGAATTATCTTGTTTTTCAAAGCAAATTTTAGCTGATTACTAGGTATTTACATACTGTAATTTGAATGTCTAATTATACAATTAGTGTAAATACATGTAATATGGTTTATTTTTCACAAAAGCTGATAAGGTACATTGCTTTTTGCATTCCAGTGTTACGAGATTTTCCTTGCTTGTAACACACAATCCAAAAACTCATATTAAAAGCTTCCGGTAAAAGCTGCTTATTCATCAGTTAACACTTCCCAAATTATCGAAACACGCTTTTTACCATAAACAAAAAAAAGACATTGGCCAACTTCCTAAAGACTAGCATTCCCCAACAACATCTACCACTCTGAAATACGAGTTGACTTAAACCTCTATCTTTTTTTCTTTTCCTTGCTGGAATTCATGAGAAATTTCCTTCCACCTTATACTACTCAGCACTGCATGAAAATTCACCTATTGACTCTATCGACAAATCATTGCTGCCAAAGTCATATTTTCCTATAACTTGTATTGACAATTATGATGACAACCTTGATGAAATAAGGAAAAGAACACTTGGGAAAATCAATGAAGAAGATGCCCCTCAAGTTGTAGAATTGTTTCCTTTTGAAGCAGCTGTAGATAATCACTTCCTAACGAGTGGACAGGCAATTGTGTCTTTAGTCTCAGCTGAGGAAGCAATAATGCAGACACTGAGCTGCAGAAAGCTACCTGCCACTTTTGCTCCTCCTCAAAAAGCTCTAATACCTTTCTAGAATCAAGTTTAACNCATTATTTTGTGCTAGCATAAATTAGTAATACTGGTTATATAACCATTTAAACATTGTAGCTTACTGCTTTCTGTTACTGCACTGCTAAGTTTTATTGCTGATTATAGTACTGAACTCAATTTTAAAAGCTTTCCATCTGCCTAGAAAACCTGGCCTGGACATACATCTCACAACGCTCACCTCCTTCTGTCGTTCCCCAAATTCTCAACATGTCCAAATTATCCCAGCCCTTCACTCCTTGCTTTTATCATCATACTACAGAAGTAAGGAAGTGTCAGCACACAGGCCACGATATAAACCTTTTCTGAGTCACTATCCCCGAAGAACACTTTCTCATATCAAAGCTGTGCTGATTTGTGTCATGCAGCTGCAGTCCCTCACCTCTCATTTCACCGCTGCAAGGGCCACATTTACAAAAGTAAAGCAAGTCTACATTAAGGAAGATCTATGTCAAGCAAAGTGTCTGGCTTATCACATCCACTTGTACCAGCAAACCCAGCAGCCGCAGCAGCACAGGCTATAATGGATTCAGGAGGCTCAGTCTATTTGGGAAGAAGGCACTATCTAAGCAGATAGCATTTGTAGAATTGCCAAGTGCATGTTTTACAGATATATGCAAATGTAGACTGCAATTGAACCAGTGTTAAGGAAAAGAAAATATTAAATGAGGCTCTAAGCCTGAAAGAATTAGGCAGAACTGTAAAGAACACTCGGGAATTCTTTCTTCTGCAAAACCCCCATGTTTATGCCATCTAGACACTAAGTAGACTTCTTTGAGAAAAACTGTTCCATTATCTGAGTAAACATGTCAATCAAAAACAATAACCGGCAATTTACAAAAATGATGCTCGATTATTTAACACTGAAGGAGTGAGATTCCATGTGGAGAAATGTTTTTATTTACATAGTGTATCTAGGACAGGTTTAGGCTGGGGTAGAATCATTGTAACGAATACTCAGGGTCTTGTTAGCTCAGCAAAACTCCCCAGTCCCAGTACTGCTCCTGTGAGTATGTTTGTCTTTGGTTTTACTATGTGGTTCACCGACACATTCAAATCCTCACTCTGTGTACCTTCCAAGAGATCTGAAGAGCAAACAGTCTTGAAAAGAGAGATTCCCCCTTTTCTTAGGAGAATACGGCAAAGCGAGCTGTGCTCTTGCATTACAGAAGCTTGAGAACTCCTGTATATTTCACTGTGCTCAGCACATCACCTGATTAGGCTTTGAATTGTTAAATATAGCTGCACACAAAAGGAAATTATGGAATTACACATCACTCCCCAGTTATTGAGGCTAATTTCTCATTGTACTTTCATGGGGTTTCTCCTAACTTAGCATTCTTTTAAGGTAGCCAGTGTTGAGGGAATTATCTTGTTTTTCAAAGCAAATTTTAGCTGATTACTAGGTATTTACATACTGTAATTTGAATGTCTAATTATACAATTAGTGTAAATACATGTAATATGGTTTATTTTTCACAAAAGCTGATAAGGTACATTGCTTTTTGCATTCCAGTGTTACGAGATTTTCCTTGCTTGTAACACACAATCCAAAAACTCATATTAAAAGCTTCCGGTAAAAGCTGCTTATTCATCAGTTAACACTTCCCAAATTATCGAAACACGCTTTTTACCATAAACAAAAAAAAGACATTGGCCAGTTTCCTAAAGACTAGCGCTCCCCAACATCTACCACTCTGAAATACGAGTTGACTTAAACCTCTATCTTTTTTTCTTTTCCTTGCTGGAATTCATGAGAAATTTCCTTCCACCTTATACTACTCAGCACTGCATGAAAATTCACCTATTGACTCTATTGACAAATCATTGCTGCCAAAGTCATATTTTCCTATAACTTGTATTGACAATTATGATGACAACCTTGATGAAATCAGGAAAAGAACACTTGGGAAAATCAATGAAGAAGATGCCCCTCAAGTTGTAGAATTGTTTCCTTTTGAAGCAGCTGTAGATAATAACTTCCTAATGAGCGGGCAGCAATTGTGTCTTTAGTCTCAGCTGACGAAGCAATAATGCAGACACTGAGCTGCAGAAAGCTACCTGCCACTTTTGCTCCTCCTCAAAAAGCTCTAATACCTTTCTAGAATCAAGTTTAACTAAACCTGAGGCTTCAAATATAATATTTCTGCAAGTTCTATAAAATTCCACCTAGTAGCAGAGAAAAATATAACCCAGTGCCTTTGTGAGCAGAAGTTTGCACTGCGGTAGGCACGGCTGTTACCTGCGGCTGAGCAGGACACGCAGCTGAAGGATACTCTGTGCGGCTAGAGGGGAGTACAGAGGTGTGCAGGGGGGCAAACGAGGTGACAGGAGTTACTGTGATGGGGTGTGTAGGGACCCAGAGAAGAAACACAGAAGAAAATCTTGTTTTACTGTTTCATTGCCCTTGGGGCAATCTCTTCGCAAGTGATCAGGGCTCTCTTTTAGAAACATTTTATCCTCTAGAGATGCAGCACCTGACAGTGATTAAAACAATTATTTATGTACCAAAACATACAGAACACAAATTAACACCTAATTCTTTTAATCTACTGCACAGGTTCTGAAAGACTGAAAATCAGCAGAGAGGCTTCCACATTTTCTGCAAAGCATGGACTTTTACTTCTAGCAGAATATAAGGTTATGTCAGAGTGGGCCTGTATCTGCAGTTTAAATATGATTTTCTCTCACCAATGCCAGCGTTAACTCACATTCCAATTTTAATATTTTTTTATGCCAAACTGAACTTTAATTTAATTAAGCATATGGAAATCTTTTTTAGACAATGTGGAAAGAGCAATTATGTAAGGAATCTTTCTGTATTGTAAGTTAGAAAGTTTTCTTTGTGTATATTTCCTTAACTTATTATTCAACTCACTGGGGGAAATTACTTCAGTTGGATATTGGATTTTAGTGCTCCCTGGAAAACTGCATCAACATTTCACGAGACCAAGTCTCCTGTTGTCAACATGAAGCTTTAACTTTAGCAGCCTCTGCCATTCCCCAAACGTCCTTTAAGGAAACATCCTTCACAGAGATTAACTTTAAAAGGCCAACTATAAGACAAGGAAAACTAAAACCAGACACCATGACAGTGGCCTCCACAGCATGAGGAGCAGCGACCCTTGGCTTTAAGTGGTCACTTGGACTAGTCTATGTTTCTGAAGTGCAATACCAGAAACTGTGTAAGTACCTAGAGCTTTCCTGACATATACACTAATTTGGCTGGCCTTGAACACATGGAGAAATACTTTACCACGAGAAAAGGATAAATTTAGTCTCACCACCTGTTTGACTTGCAAAATGTCAGATTCTGGCCTAAGAGAAGCACTCCTTTACATTTCTTTCCTATTCTTATTGAAAAAGAGGACACTATCAAACCACAGTCAAAAGACTTAGCAGTATGAAATAATTTATCAAACAGGGAAAACGCGTATATTTGAGATTAAAATAAAAAAACAACAACAACAAAAAAAAAAAAAAAAAAAAAAAAAAAAAAAAAAAAATAACATAATAAATAAACCAAAGAGGAAAATGTATGTTTACTTCCTAAATGCACTGTATCACATCACAATTCTGAAAATGCATTTCTTAAAATTCTGGGCTCAGCCACAGGGCGTAGTCTAGTCACTGAAGATGCTGAATGCGCACTTAATTTTCAGTTTATTTTTATCCCCCCCCGGCCTCAGTGTGATTTAAGAATGTGTTTAAATTTTCTACTTAATCAAGTCCTCATTTATGAGGATAATAATGCATTTACAGCATATATTTTCGTACTGTAAGATGCAACTTACAAATCAAATGTGAGGACTATCATGTTTGGCAGCATTCCCTAAGGGAATCTGGATCTATAAGCACATGGATGTAATGCATCCGTTAATCTAATTCTTCTTCCACTTCCTGACAGTTATAATATAAATAACATTTTCTCCTTAGGAAGCAATCCAAATACAATCAAACCAGTATATTAATATCTGTTAGAGTAATGTCCAACTTTGTAACTGGTTTAGAACTCCATTTTGTGAGAGGTCATCAAAAATTGGACACAGATATGAGATAGCAGCCACACATCACACCCCAATACACAGATCATGCTACTCTAGGACATCTCTGTTATACCCTGTGTTACTTTGCCAAGAAAAACCAGAGGCATCTCTCTGCCAGTATATGATGAATGCCTAGATATTTCTCTTTAGCTTTAATCTCTTTATTCTTTCAGTTTGCTCTCAAATAGACTTTGTGTGATCCCTCTACGAGTTAGGAATCTCACCTGAAAGACCAGACAGACAAGAATGCAAGGTGTGGCTCCTGGGCGGTACTCAGAGCCATTTCTGAGAACATGAAAGGGGGATGTGTCCAGCTCCGATGTGAAAGTTACATCTCCTTCCATGATCTACCACTTAAAAGCACTTCATTCCATAAAAAATCTGAGTGAGGCCATGAGATCTAGTTAAGTAAGAATGGCAATTTCTGTTGTACATCAGCAAGAATTAAACAATTCATTCTGTCCCAAAATGACTATCTCACAGACACAGTGATACCAGACTGTCAAAAGAGCATGACAAAAAAAAGCCAGAAATTGGCCTAAGTTCACAGGAACACAAGGAGTCTCTAAGGTGGCTTTTTTCAAGAACTTGTCCGTTAATCAAGACATACACACAAACACAGAATCAACAGATCGGAGAACTCAGCAAAAAATTCCGAGGTTGGAAAAAATGTGGGTTGTGAATATGTTGTTCAAATTAATACTCTGGCAGCTACATTTTGAACAAGCTGTAATTTGTATAAGGCACCTTCTGTTAAATTTGTGGCACAGAATTACAAGGACCAATCCAACTTGAAATCAAACCATGGATTTGCATCAGTACATCTATTTACCCTTACTCACCCAGGCCTGAAGTACCGAGAAGGAGATATTTAAAATAAAAGAATGTAGATAAACACTTAAAAATAATTTTCCTTCAAAAACATAAAATGCATTTTATGTTTTCAATGAAACCAGAGTAAAAGGACCTGCATAAGCCTTTGACCAATACTGATACTCTGACACTCTTTGTTCTATATGTTACTTTTGTACAGCACATGAGTTCAGAGCTAACAATGAGGCTTTAGGAACAGAATTAAGAAAATGACTAATCTATCAGCTATGTTGTCAACACTGTATTTAGGGAGATGAAAGCAGAAGTATTAATCTGTCAAAATCAAAGCCATGGACAATGCTCGCTTTCTACAGAATGGCCGAATCAAAATTTTTCTGCCATGCATTTCATTTTTGAGTGCTTTCTAAAATGGTAAATTACTTTAAGAGGGGTATGTAGCACAGTGGTGACAAAATAATCTGGTAGAGAAATACAGTTGATAAATTATAACTTAAAGAAAAATAACTGATTGATTGTTCTTGCTAGAATAATGTGGAAACTAATGGAAAATAGAATAAGGAGCATGATTTTCTTTTAAAAATCATACTCAAAACTGTTTTAGCATTTTCAACAGTTATGCATGCTACAAACCTTATTTCAGCTTTGATCCACTGTTTTATCTCTTTTTGCCTCCTTATGCTATTACTACAGATATGAGCCACACTGGTTACACTCCGTACTGGGGGTGTTTAGCCTGGAGAAGAGGAGGCTGAGAGGAGACCTCATTGCTCTCTACAACTACCTGAAAAGAGGTTGTAGAGAGGAGGGAGCTGGCCTCTTCTCCCAAGTGACAGNCCTAGGAATCTAAACAGGTAATTTTGCTTTCCCCATCAGTGATCAGATGTTGATTTTTCAGAGATATCCGCAGCTGTTCTATGGCACAAATATTATTTTCCAAACATCACAACCCAAAATATCTTTTACAATCACTGATTTAGAAAAGAACATTTTAATGTCAGCCAAGCTTTGGAGGCCACTTAGCATTAGGTGGTTTATAAACACTGTCCAGAATGCTACCACTGTTCTCAGCTGTGCTACTGTGCCATTTCATAGGTTGATCATGTGCGGTTTCCCCAAAGGTATATTTTATCTACTCTGCAAAGATACAGCTCGACACATAGTGGACATACACCTGATCTGTAATTCAAAAGAGCAAATCTGAAGGTGTGCTACATATCTGATTTTTTCTTCATTTCATTCAATACAAAAGGCTTTGATAATCAGTATCAAATTATCATAATCTAACCAGCTTTAATATTTTGATGATCAACATGATCTGACTATTATAAAAAAACCTATAAAGAACATATTTCCAGGTCACTGCAAACAGTGAATATGGATAATCCTAAGGACATCCATGAAAGTTACACCAAACAAGTATAACAGTCTGGGTACTAACCTTGAGAAGAGTGTACTGGAAACCAGTGTTGCCCAGGCTTTGGAAGAACAATATTCATTGTCCTCTGTGGCTTATTACAAAATTAAATCATTCTACAAGCAGAATGATTCAACCCAGACATAGAATAATTTAGGTTGGACAAGACCAAAGAAGGTCATCTAGTCCAACCTCTTCTAAATTAGATCCAAGGTGAGCTGAATATAGTGATCAGCTTCTCAAATGAGGTGATCAGCCAGCCAAAATCTAATATAAAATACTGCAGAGGGCATTGATTTTATGATATCGAGTCACAAAAGCCAGGAGCACTTCTCCCAATAGATGTCACGTAACACCAGAAATAAACATAAATACTACAGTCACATTCATCAAGATGATACAGTACATTGTATTGAAGTCTATGAATACTTCTTCAAAACACATCAAGCGTGCACATAGCCTCTACATTTGCAGTATTTTTTCAGTTCATGATATAAACAAATGTCTTGCCTCCGAATGATCGAAGACCAATTCCATTGCGCTGGCAAACTAGTTAACAAATATGCACACCTCTTGGAAAAGCACAACATAATCAACATAAACCCCAAACTAGGAATCTCCACAGTCTGTTTCAGGCTCAACAACATCAGAAAAAAAAGAGCAGGATTCCAGTTCTGAAAAAAGCAATGCGATTCTCACATGGACGAGACCTGCTCAAGATCACAGAATTATGGAAATTTAGAACCATAGTTGGAAAGGAACTTAAATATCTTCCAGTTCCACCCCAGTCCCATGTGCAAATTCCATGTAAGATATTTGAAGACTGGAACAAAGCAGTATACATGGGTTAAACAGCAGCCCAGACTTGTTAACTAGGATATCTGTCCTATGCGTGGGAGTACNAATATGAAATTCATAGAATCATAGAATTACCAGGTTGGAAAGGACCCACTGGATCATCGAGTCCAACCATTCCCATCAATCACTAAACCATGTCCCTCAGCACCTTGTCCACCTGTGCCTTAAACACCTCCAGGGAAGGTGAATCAACCACCAACCTGGGCAGCCTCTGCCACTGCCCAATGACCCTTTATGTGAAATGACAGTTTTCTCATGACAATGACAGCTGTATTCCTACCCTATACTAGGACTCTGCACAACTGCATATTACATATGGAAGTTCTGCTGGTGATGGGCAAGGCAAAGCTCTTGTCCCTTATGAACCTACAGAGTTGAGTTTAACAACAACAAAAAAAGAGTCTGTAGTCAAACTGTTAACAAAAGGAGAAAAAAGGGCTTACTTAAGGATGTGACCATGGTGTTCTATAAGCTACCTGACTAGCTGAGCAGCCCCCAATATCACCCAAGAGTGATTGCTCTTTGAAAATCAGAACTACCCCCTACACCACCTCAGTGCTAAAGAAAGTAACTGGCAGAAAAGGAAATGTTCTTGGAAACCTCTTACTTACTACTAGAATGGTTCTTCTTTCCTCTTTGCTCCTTCACCATCACTATGATTGTAAAAACCTTTAAGTAGGGAAAAGGGACCCAGACCAATTTGATTTTAATGAAGTTTATCTAAAGAAACTGTCAGACTTATTGAATCTCTGTATCAGTAAAACAAGGTGCTCTATTTTCCAGAGTCTGTGATTTCTTTCTAATACAAAGGAAAGCTTCTTCTGTCTCATCAATGAGCATAAAGGAAAAACCACTTATGTAGGATATTTTGTGACAGATATGGAGTTGCATAAATGACTTTGGAAAAAATTGCTTTACATTGTTCTGTTCGACACATAATTCTTTTTCCTCTTCATGGGTAGATTGTGAAAGTATTTCTA
This sequence comes from Piaya cayana, assembly GCA_013389865.1. Taxonomy (NCBI): domain Eukaryota; kingdom Metazoa; phylum Chordata; class Aves; order Cuculiformes; family Coccyzidae; genus Piaya; species Piaya cayana. The sequence goes on from WAAB01017726.1 coordinate 251,080, forward strand.
AACAAAGTCTTATCATGAACTTATCAGTATGCATATTCTGTGCTCACATTTAGGATCTATTTATAAAATCAATTCTGTTCTGGGCTCTGACAAACAAAACTGAAATGCAGCTGTGTGACATGTTGATAATTTTCATTAGTTCTAAAAAGCCTCAACAGAAATTACAATCTTACTTGTTATAACCAAATAATCCCAGAGAACCTGCAGGAAAGGTGATTTTTCTATCTTATCTTATTTGTTAATGGAAAGAAAGAAGGGGGAGGAAAGAGGTGGATAAAAATTGAAAAAGAAAAAGTAAGATGAAAAATACCACAGCTGTACATGCTTGAAGCCATGCTGACTGGAGAAAGTCTTCAGCGTCACTGTCAGAGACAAATGTTTATTGAATTACCTCTGCATTATTTGCATACCCCTTATTACATTGGAGGAGTATTTGCTCAAATCTTGAAGGAGATTGTTATTTTCAAGTCTGAAAATATCACGGTACGTAACATAAAGAGACAAAATTCAGCAAGTACATCTCTGAGCAAACACACACTACCATATTTTGTGTGCAATAAAAATATAGCGGAGTTCACAATGATTCCTTTTAGAGAATTAACTCGTAGTAAAGGAAATCACAAATACTTGAAAACACTACTGGGAGAAAGCTTCAGAGGAAATGAGAGAATTTAATCATTAAACCATCTTTAAATAAAAGTCCATAAAGTAATAAAATAAAATTAAAGCTTGTTTCCCCTTCCTCTATGCTTGATAGAGGTGGCTATAAGACTTACATTTTTCCTGGACGAATATTTTGTGGGCTTTAATTTTGTTTCCTTAGTATACAATACTTTTTAAATTCTGCTGAAGAACTACCGGAATTTCTTTTTTACTTAGGGATATTTGTTGATTAAGGGAAGATTACTCTGAAGAATTCTTTAGGCATCAAATTATAGAAGAGTTGCCAAAAATAATAATAAAAAAGAGACATCCTAGTTAAACATTCCCTGTAATTTAAACTAATACATTTTTAGGCTTACAGTTTTTTGTAGGGTTTTACTTCATTAGTTCTCCTGGCTACATATGAGCACTACAGCATGCAAACATCAAGTATTCAAGTCAAACAGAAGGAGGAAAAGAGGAAGGAGACACTTAGTCTGCTCAAGAAAGTCACGTTTATCAGCGCAGGCCTGATGCCAAGCAAGGCAGCTACCGCACTGGCCTTGCCACACACTGACCCTGTGAGAGGACATGGCAATGATCCTCACACATGCCCTCATCCATTCTCATATGACAACATTACCATAAACTCAGCCTTAGACTGAGAAACTACATTTCACATTCAGAAAAGTTCAAGGTATGGCTGTGTCATCATCCTCATGTTCTGGCTAGTGCAGAGATTCCCGCCGACCCCTTCCCAAGGTGTCTAGTTGTCCAGGTACTGACTGGGGGACTTCCTCGCACACCTTGTGCCTATGAATTCTTTAAGAGTTGGGGACATAAAAATTAGCAGCTCTGCTCCTAGCTGTCAAACTTCTCTAACTCCCATCTAGGCTTACACTGTGAAGTTTGCCGCGCAACCTGAAGACAGTTTCAGAGCAGACAGATCCCAAGCTGCTCATTTTTAAGAGCAAGGCTCAAAAAAAAAAAAAAAGTAAAAAAACATTCAGAAGAAAAGTCACAGACAAACATCTGAGAACTGTATTTACTGACACAAGGATGAAATCAAAAGCGTTTACTTGACTGAGAAGACAAAGTTTTTCCCTTCTTCCCTCCCAAATGATTTAAGCAGTAGTCTTCTAAATATCCACAGACCAGATCTTTCTAAAGATAGTTCTGAAGAAGCAGACAAGTAATGACAGTGATATTCAGAAGTTCCAAACCACATTTTTTTCAAGGGAAGTTAGTATATCAGCACTTTTGAGAATCCACTAACCAATGCGTTAAAAACCACAGATATTTTTTACACAAGTCATTTTTGAAAATGAAACATAGGTTCATATAACTTATTTGGTTTTGTTCATTTTCTGAATATCACAATATAAAATAAGTTGCTCGGCTTTTCTCTTTTTGATCTGTTTAAAATGCTACTTAAATGTCTATGTTTTTGTGTAAACTGCTATTTCTTTAATTCCATAAGAGAGATAATGAGGACTGGTTGCATTGTAATTCTAGTGTGATATTTTTGTGGGTGGTTTTCAAAGTACATGGTATGCAATTAGGGATAATGCAGACAGTTCCTTTGTTTTCTGGTGGATGCTCAAATTTTGAAATTATTTTTTTATTTCCCCACAATCAAATGCTACGTGACTGGACATAAAGTGGGGAGTGAATTGATGTTCTTACTCACTTATGAGTTTTTACATTTTACTAGCCGAAACCAGATAATATCTGATTTTAAACCACATGTCCTGTAGAATATTTAGAGAGAGGGAGGAGTTCTTCAACCCAGATGCAAATGATTTAGGAATGAATGGCAATTATAAAACAGACAACTGCTGCAATCTTTCTACAGGACAATTGGCATAAGCCAGCAAGAGCAATTTGTGAACTACAATAAACAAACCTGAGTAAAAAGTGCACTATTGCACATCAAATGTCATTCCACTGTGCAGATGCGGCCATACTTGTGAAGATAACGAAAACAGAGTTTTCTCCTCAGTTTTACTAAAAAGTCAATGCATTCGGCAGCTCTGAAAATCAGGATAACAGTGAATGAATGGTTTGTACATAATTACTGTGTATAAAAAGTTTATTCAGAATAGTGAAATATGCTTTTGTGAAAGAAAGATCCAATCACATTCATGTGATTTCTATTTGTGCAACAGGATGGGAACAAGTGTCTTAGCAGCAACACTTAAATGTAATATAAATTATCATCCTGCTATTGATTTCAGTGCATTCTTACCAAATAGGTATAATCCTAAAATGTTTGCATTCAAATATCAGTAAAAATGAGAATGCATGATATGTGGAATAACAATGTATTGATTTACAATCTCCTTCTATCTATAGTTGTGCTTTAAATCTTTATTATGAAGAAAAAGAACTAGAAACTTCCAGCCATTCTTCAGTTCATCTGTGCAACTGGTTACATGAACATCTAATAAGACCAGATAGGAGAAGACTGCAAAAAACCTGATTCTATTTGTTATTGTATAAAACTACCATGTAGTCAGTTATTTGGGGAAGATGCCCCACATGTAAGGACCTTCAGTTCTTTCTTTTCACTCTGTTTTATTTCCTTTGTCTCAATATGGTTTGCTTTCCTTTTAAGGATAAATTGTATTCAAACTGAGAAGAAAAGACCAAAGCCAATACACATAAAATCCTACTGATAAGTAGCTCTTTGCTATTTTATGAATATTATTTTAGTAGAAAATTAAGGTATTACTAGTGTCCAGAGGTTTTACTCTAAAATTGGTCTTAATGGGTGTCTAATTAAGCTTACTAAAGGGCTAGACTTCTTCTCAAGGCTTTTGTACTGAGTACTTCTGCCCCGATCACAGAACAGTCATGTTATGAACTCAGTTTACACAATTATTTTAGTGTAAAAGATATAGAAGTCCCTTGAAAATTTATTTGAAAATCAGTATCATCCAGTTACCAGTCAAAAAAAAAATGTGAATCTTGGACTCGCGTTTTGAAAAGGTCTTGCAGAATTTCAAATTTCCCTTAAACTATCTGGATTCATATATATTTCATGTAACCATAACTTGCTCTTTTCACTACAAGCTGAATCCCTGTCTCTGTCATTCAGGGAACAAACCTCTCCAAAACCTAGAGTACTTGTTTTCCATGAATTTTACAGTATCTGAAATACAAAAGATCTACTGAGCCATGTCTACGCAAAAGGCAGGAATAACTTAACCTAACACCAAATCTATTTCAAATGGGTGAAAACACAACTTACCTTGTCTTCTCCTCACTTGACATTTACGTTCAAGTTATTAGCCAAACAGAAATAATGGAACTTCACTGAATAGAATATGACTTATATGAATATAAACACAAGGTGAGAGGATATTGCTATAGACTTCCTGCATGTTATCCGTGGGTCTGTAAATGCTACCATTTTACCGTACAGGTATTTCTCAAGTTAAACAGCCAGATGACAATTAACAAAAGTTGGACTCAATGATCCGGTGGGTCTCTTCCAATCTGGTTGTTCTATTATTTAATGAAATATTTTCATTATGTTTCATAACAACCCAGGAGGATCTTTTACAGTGGCCCACCGACTTATTCTTGAAATTAAATCAAATCAAATTTACATCATTCATCCACTATCTAGACTGAAAGATTCACTTCAACAGGTTTAAACTGTTGCCAGGCACCAGATTACTGGGAAACACATATACAAGTTTCTTTCCATTCCAGGTTGTTAATTTTGAAAAGTTTGCCAAAGTTTTGTTTTGTTTTTTTCCATTTTACAGAAGTCCCACAATACTTCAGATTCTCATCCCTACAATTATCAGCCACTACATTTTCCATAATTAATACATCTACCTCTTCAAAAAGCTTTGTCACCTATTAGGGCACGAGTTATATAGCACAACATTCACCCAGAGGAAGAGAGTTGTGTCCTTTCAACATTTTCAACAAAAGCACCTATAGGTCAATATTTTATATCTATTAGGTTTTACAGACACAGTTATTGCTACTGATTTCAGTGAGAGAGTCCAAGAGTCAGAGTGGAACCTCAGCGTGCACAAACGGGGCCTGAAGTTGACTCTGCCCATGTGCTTCCTGAGATAGGAGAGGCGATTCCTCAAAATTCAATCAAAGGCTAAACAGATAATCAACAGACTGAAATTAATGTCATACTGTTTAAACTTGTTGTAACCAAAATGTAAAGATCATAAAAAGGCACTTATGGCTAAACTCTCCAAAATTTATTAGCATGAACAGGCAGGGAGAGGTGCCCCCACACATTATTACTGGGGACAGGCGGTGGGCTGTAAAAGAGGTTGGCAAAGCAGGGCAGCTGATGTACAGCAGCGTGTTTACAAGCTAAAAACTTAAAAGCATGCTTAGCACGCTCAAAGGCGTCTTTTATTTAAGATGGGAGCAAAAACAAAAACCCACTCTGTCAGTAAAGAAGTCACAGAGCTCTGTGATTTTTGCCATACAAATCTGTTTGTCACTGCATTGTAACAACTTGGCACATGCAGTTTGTACTTATGGCACTTTTTAGATGGGATGTCACTGTTTCAACTAGAGCTAAGTAAGAAATGGAATAAGACCCTATGGGTATATACTTTCAAACCCATGCAGTTACATCTGGCAAATCCAAAGGCTAAAAACAAACATCCGTAGCCCTGCTAAGTTCCTTAGGCTTATAGAAACAAAGACTAGAAATGGAACCAGAAAAATCTTACTTGTTATTGAGACATCCATACAGGATAAAATACAGATTTCAGCACTTAGAATGAGTTTGATAGAGCTGGTTATGAACAGAAGGCATGTGTTTCACAAAGCAACAATCAAAACGCTGTGTGCCTGAATTAATTGCTTTGGGGCCAGGACATCACCCTCAGGTGGAAACAAGTCAGATAATGTATTGAGAATATCAGCAATGGTGAACAGACTCCAACCCCTCAGGAATATATTCAATGAAATACACGGCCTTTTATTCTAAAATTCAGGCTAACTTCAA
>WAAB01017726.1:256904-272118 GCA_013389865.1 Piaya cayana
GACTTAAACACCTCCAGGGAAGGCGGATCAACCACCTCCCTGGGCAGCCTATTCCAATGCCTAATGACCCTTTCCATGAAAAACTTCCTCCTAATCTCTAGCCTAAATCTCCCCTGGCGGAACTTGAGGCCATTCCCCCTCATCCTGTCCCCTGTCACTTGGGAGAAGAGGCCAGCTCCCTCCTCTCTACAACCTCCCTTCAGGTAGTTGGAGAGAGCAATGAGGTCTCCTCTCAGCCTCCTCTTCTCCAGGCTAAACACCCCCAGCTCAACAACAGAATAGGAAAAGGGGGGAAAAAACCCCCAAAAACAAACCCACAAAAAATGGGGAAGGGTGGAAGAGAGTGAGAGATCCTGGAATCACAAAATCTCAAAAGCTTTTTTTCATGTTGAATGCCCTCAACAAATTCATAGTCCTCTCAGGCTGTTTGTGATTTAAAGATATCATATATGCAACAGCCAGAAAGCTCACAGGAAAACAAATTACCATACAAACAGGAAAGGGCAAAAGTATGCAGTTGTCTCTACTACTGTGAAACAGAGGGACTAGCCATTAGCAAAGATATTTGCAGTGAAAGAAATGGATACACACAGCGATACTCTGAGCAGAGCAATTAGATAAGGCTCCTACAGATATGAGAGTTGTAAACCACAAGGAAAACACTGTGCTAAGATGAAGTGTCATCACCACATACAGCTCCATGGCTGGCTGATTCTGGAGAGGCTGCATCGTGTTGAGCTGCTTCTCTTCTGAACCATCTATCCATTACACACCACACAGAGCTGAGGGCTATGAAATTTTCACACCTCAGGGAAAAAAGAGCAGAGCCAATCATATTAGAAGATGGAAGTGCATGTAGGTGGTAAGCGAAACTGAAGTAATCAATAGCAAATGTGAAAGAAATGACAATCTGTTTAAACAAAAAAACCCCCTTCTATTCTGTAATGTTTTCACTTATGTTTATTTACTGCCATTAGAAAAAAAAGAGATTCAATAACATATGTATGGGAGATGCCAAGTAAGGGGTATAGTATGAAATGGAAAGAAAATAAAGCACCCAAACACACTTTCAACATGTTTGAGAAGCATTGGTTTGATTGGCTTTTCTTTTTTTAACTTGGAGAAGCATAAATATTGATTTTTTCCTAAATATTTTTTGATTCACAGACTCCAAAGACATTTGTGTGCATTTTCAAAATCAGTGAATTTTAATACTATCAGTATGAAAAGATAGCAAATAGAAAGAGTAAATGGTAAAAGAATAAATGTACCACCTGAGGTACAAACTAGAATTAAAAGGTCTTATAAAGAGGCTTCATAGATATACTAAAGCTCGTGAAAAATATATGGTGCTAGAAACCATATATACACTTAGAAAAGATACTATTCTTTCCCACTTTTTCACTATTTCGTATCCTAACACTATCTAAAATAGCAAAATAAAAGTTTTGGATGAGAGCAGGGAACACGTGCACCTGGAGAGGAGCTTGATAAACCTAGTTCCTGCTGCAGGTGCCACAGCAACGAAAGCACTTAAAATCTACTCCTGCAGCATATAGACAGAGAACTTTGAACCAGATTAATGAGCTGGAGTTTCAATGCCATTTACATTCCCACCAGATTTTGAAGAGGAGCGCTTCTGATTTCAGCTGGATGAATGTGAGCCAGCAGTGTGCTCAGGTGGCCAAGAAGGCCAACAGCACCCTGGCTTGTATCAAAAACAGTGTGGCCAGCAGGGGTAGGGAAAGGATTTTGCTCCCATCCTCAGGGCTGATGAGGCTGCACCTTGAATATCGTTTTCAGTTTTGGTCACTCAAGCATCTATGGGCTCACATTATCCTAGTGAGTTTCAACTGTAAATAAAGTATATCACTTTGAGACATTCGACACACGAACGTAAGCTATAATGTTTGGAGGCAGCAAATATTTGCTGAGAAGGCTTCCTGAAATAGTGCAGTATTAGATTAACACAAAAATATATTTATTCAGTATTTAATAAAACGAGCATTCTATATTTAAAATACAAAGGTAATGGGAGTTGGACTGCATTCCCGAACTCAGCCACACTAAGATTCTTATAAGGAGAAAAATGTTTATTCATCTTTAAGAGATGCCAATATATTGGCAGAGATATGAATAAACATAAAACTCACCATCCGTTATCTGAATTAAAATACTGAATATTGCTGATGGATTAATTATGTTTTTTTCTGAGCTACTCAGATAATTAGACATACTAAGTTCAGAGCTATTTTTGCAATGATAATGGACTTGTTTTGTTGTGGTCTATTTAACAAACTGTTGGACATTTTCTGTAAAAGTTGTTTACATTCCTGTACACCCTAGATTTATTGATATTCTGTCCTTTGGATTATAGTGTCATGCCAGCGACACCATTGAAATAGCTCAAGAAAATATAAACCTTGCTTTTTGGAGCTTCTATGATAAATTAGCCTACAGTAACTACTTAGATCCTTCCTAAATGAAAATATGGCATGCTTTGCTCACTACATTTTATTTTATTTAATTTACATGCATGCACATGTGTGTGAACCCTAGACATATTGGTTTCCATTCAGCAGAATGCTTCAGAGCTTGCATTAATTAAAATTGTCCAAAATTATATGTAACCTTAACGTATACATAAAGCACTCACGCATGTCACAAAGAAACAGAAAAAAAATTTAGATCTTTTCAGTTTCAACACATATAACATGTTTACATTTAGGCACATACATGCATGAAATGCATGAATAACCCGAATCATACTAGGTACATTCTTCCCTTTCACTGAGTCAGCTTTTGAAGATTCAGTGTGCACTGTCCTGAAGTCCCACCGGTCTCACTAGTCTAGTATCACGTCAGTCACATCAGTCTTTGTCAAACAGCTACCAAAGGAGTAGAAGAGGTGTCAGACATCCTCAGCTTCCAGCACAGTCTGAAATAAAATTCCGCACCTCGTGCAGTCAAATATTCCAGCAAAAGCACATAAGTGGTACTGGCTATTCTGAAACACGGAACACTTTAAAGAGAAGCAGTCGTACAGCTTCACACTTTGATTAAGTGGTTGAAAGAAGTATTCACTCTAGCTTATTTGCCTACAGAGATCTCATGTGTAAGAAATATGTATATACATACATACACTCCTTTAAGACATCCGCATATATTTGTAGTCATTCTTGTTGTCTAGCTGCACTGAAAATAGATAAAAAACGCACAGCACTTTTGAGAGACTGCAAACACTTAAAACCGGTATTCCTGAAAGGTAGGAGTATCCATTAGCTCAAACATATTTCAAAACACAGCTATGTTGTTAAGGTGCTGCAATTGAATAGATTCACACTCTGGAAGGTATCAAAGCGTTGTAGGATTATATAATTAAACAGGGTTTCTTTCCTTCTCGGTACCATTACTCACAAGGTGCAAATGCATTATGCAAAATAAGATTAAAACAGAATCGGCATTTACCCTTGGGTTCATTCAATAGTCATAGATGAGTCAACATGAGTTACAGAAAAAGAAGTGAATTTAGGATTAAAACAAAGCTTTTAAAAATAAGATTTTCCTATTGTCCTTCAAAGATCAATTCAAACAGAGTCTTGAAAAGAACAATATGTCTGTTTCATTGCACGTCCATTTAAATTTTCACTTTTCATTTGTCTCACACATCCCAAGTCCTGCAAGGATTGTTTACTTGCCTTCTTTAGAAAATTAAAAAAGGGGGGACTCAACTGTATTCTTAATCAAATACATTATTAGAATGTATATAAGAGCTCTGAATACTAACTTGAATAACTTAGCCTTGTGAGTATTGTATTTCCAAAGTTACAATTACGTGGGTTGGAAAGGATTACACGGTACTGAATCACCTTACATAAACAAAATTTTAGATGAATATCCATTGTGTATTCTACTTTTATAATCCCAAGATATAAAACTGCATCTATGCCACATCTTTTTAAAGTTATTTGAGGGTTTTTTTATTAATCCCTCATGAAAATTAGAAATGAAGATTTATTTATTTATTTATAACATTCATCCAAATCAGCTTTGCTGGTTTATTCTTGTAGCTCACAGTTTAGCTTGAGATTCATTTTCTCAGGGGTTTCACGTTCTCTGTCCATAACAGCTTTGCCTCTTTAAGCAATGCAGTGACTATGTACAATACTGGGATTGCAGGACCTATTTCTGTGGCTCTTATTGAAAAATATTGTTCTGTGGGTAGCAATCAAACATTGCTTATTCTGAAATGACATTCAACTCCTTAAAGAGAAAACCTCAGTTCTGTCCTTGCGTTACCCTTGAGTCCCCAACAAAAATATGAGCTGATACATACAAGGACCGACATGCTAAGTGTGAGATTGCAAAGTAGTTTTGGTCAATTTGAGCAAGGATTCCACAGGATAACCTTGCCCTGACTTTTTCTGTCCTTCTCTTGGGCCAGTACTGTGCTGTTAGAAACACGTAGTGATCTCATTCAACCTGCTCATCACCCAGCCTCTCCCTCCAGTAATTTTTTGGTTATATCCAAACCCTAAATTCTCTTCACACCCAGCCAATAGAGTGTCATTATACAGAAAAGGTAAAAACACAGCTTAAAGGCAGAAAAAGCAAGGCAGGACTGTTCTAGGTCCGGTCACCCTGAATAACTAGGTTTTTTATTTAACCTGGTGTGCACTGGTACCCTGAGACAATATTTGAGTGAGTCTGCCCCTGCTCTGAAGTGAGTCCTGCCTCTAGTCAAAAATAATAAATATCACAAAACAGTCTTAAGAGATAGCAAGAACATACACATTTGTTCAAAGTTGCTTAAGAATCAGTAATGATGGAAAACCAAGTAATCTTTACATTCCAAGACCCAGTATCTTTAGCTAAGATGTATTAAAAGAAATAATCAAATTTATTATCCTTATCTAAAACTCAGTGTGGTATTTTCCTTTGAGCATTCTGAACCTCCCAAGGACAATGAACTTCTGAAAATAATAAGAGAAAAAAGAAATCTCTTGCTTTCAAGAATATAATTTCAGGAATGATTCATTGAAATTAATGCAGACTGAAAAAGAGTTCGGATAAAAGATGAAAATGGCCATTCTTTTTGCTTTGTGTTGATCCTGCTTTAATCTGTGTAAAGACTAGATATTGCTAGGTTTGGGGCTTGGCAAGTAAGTAGAATGAATGGGACATCAAAACAACATAACAGTACTTAAAATCCATATAAAAATGAACAGTAGACCATGGTATACATCTATGAGATGCTTATCTGCTCTGCACATCTAATTCCAGGAAAAGAAGAGAGAATATTGCTGCTGTAACCATTTTTTCGCCTCCTATTTTTGGAAATTGTATTAATGAGGCAACTTATTTACACTTTTCTCAAATTAAGTTCAAATGAATCTTCTATTCATAAAAATATCTAACAGCGAACAAACTTGATTAACTGATGTCTCTTCAGTTTCAAGCAGCAAGCTACATAACTTTAACTGTTTTTCTGTCTGAGTTTTCCCAATGCTCGTTGGAAACTTGAAGGGTTTTTCCCTTTTCTGAGAGCAGGAGAAAACTAAATAGAAATTCAGATGCTTATCTCTCAACAAGAAAATGAAGCACTGACCTGAAGAACAATGTTGGGCTGAACTCCTTGGAAACAGGGAGGCTAATAGACTATACAAGTAGTCCACTAAGCCAACACACTATTTTCATAAACGGATTATTAAAAGTCTAATAAATGTTTCTATGAGCCTGGTACGTTACTTTTAGTTAAAATGCATTTCTTCTTCTTTTGTCTCTTTCTGCCAACTTCAGTTAATAATGATTTGACTCATAAAATGTTCAAGGATCAAAAAGGCAACTGATATAACAGATATCATATAACAGACAACAGACTATAACACATACCATAAAAATGCAGGGGCAAGACAAAAGTCAAGGAGTTACGTTAAAGCAGATAGACTGTAGGGATCCCAGGAAAGCAGCACAGTAACAGTTGCACTACAGAATAGGATGGTGGGTCATATCCTGAATCAAAAGCCTGAATAAGTCAATAGGTAAAGTCAGCCTACTGGTTATTGTACAGTTTATGGTTTAGCATCCTGCCATTCCTACTGCAGCCTGGACAACAGGACCAATGTAACGTCTCCACTATGAATCCTGTAATGAACTCGCCATTTAGTAAAGCTCCTCAGGATATTCATAAACTCAGACTTAACTTTATACATCTAAACTCTTCTGTGTTCACTGTCACATACTTCTCTCTCAATGAGTTCACAGTTTTAATTAAAAGATGCACACCTAAGTGTTTTGCTATGTGGTATGTTCATGAGGGAATCCAAGGAACAACAGAAGCGTGTGAGCCTTTAGCTAACGTAATCATTTTGCAATAGCAAACTCACCTAGGAAAGGCAGCCATTATTAAATTTCGTGGAATGAACTTTTCCCTCATGTTTCTTTTTCTACATTACATACATAAGATTCCATTTTAGCATATTATGTCAGTATTCATCCAGCAAAATACTTGTCTTCAACGTTAAGCACATCTGTAGGATCACATCAACAAGATTTAGTCAGAGAAGAACTTGTTCAAATATTTCTTTGCAGTTAAAGGCAGAGCTATGCACCTTGCTGGTCAGGATCCTTTCATAAACCTAGGATAAACTGCTCTAATAAAAATTATCGTAAGTAGTCAGGAAACCAAACAATATTTCTGTAAAACGTTAATATTTTACTCCAGTTTGAACGATTTACTTGGACCAATTTATAGTTCTGAAAAGGGTTTCACAATACATTTATAGATGTTTAAACCACTACCAAAATTATTTAAAAGTAACAGACATAACTTGATGGTAATAAAATTGATTTCTTGATAAATATTTTACAAGCAGATTCAGTACACGACTGACGGAATTCTACTCAAATGCAAGAGGAAAGTCAAAAACCCTCAAACTACTTGCAGCAACATTTTCACCTCGAACAGTGCTTTTGAGAAAAGATAAAAGATCTTTACTTGTAATGAACAGAAAAATGTTCTACAAATAGAGCTTGAAACATAATTCAGTGTAAGGAATCAATGTTCAGAATGACTTACTGGCTTTGAGCTAGAAGAGCTGTGGGTTTGATCATGTATAGGAGCTGACTGTTATGATTCTGCTTATAGAATCTAAGGAGACCAGTGTCTATCCCTGGCTATTCTGCAGGACATACACTCTTCTGCTAACAACAATCTGTCCTTCATTATGCTATAAAAAGCCTTTCTTCCTACATCCCTCTCAGATTACACAGGTAAGAAGCACAGACAGAAGCTGTTCACTTGCTGCTCACTCCAGCTATCCCACATTATGTTTTCTTACCCAGAGCTGGAGCATATGCAGCCAATGCAGGAGAGAACAATTCCTGCTGCTGGGGAAGGGAAGAGCAAGACCTGATGATCTACAAAACCCTGACACTCTGCACCCTGATAAGAAGAGGCAGGTGNTTATTTGAACAGGTTTTTCCTTGTAATGGTGCATCAAGAGACAAGGCTAGCAGAGAGTTGGGATGCATTTTCAGTGACAGAAAAACTTTTTACTTCGTGTGCAGATTAATCTTTTCATCCATGAAATCCAGTGTTAAACATGTATTTTTAAGGATCATATTTTCTGTCTAATCCCATCTGCACTTACTAACAGGGATCTGGCCTAGAATTTAACTACTTGATAGGAACGGTTGGACTCGATTATCCGGTGGGTCTCTTCCAACCTGGTTGTTCTATGATTCTATGATACTCGGGCTGTGGCAGATTATAGCATTTTCAGGAATGTTCCAATTTGATGAGAAACATCAAGTATGTGTAACAGGGATGATGATGGAGATAGGACTCTGTACCTGAGTAGTGACCTTAGATCAGGCAATAAAAATAATACAATTACACCCAATAAGACAGTGAATTACTTGTTGATCATATAAACATAAAAGAAAGGAAGAAAAACTCAGAAACATTCACAATGGATAAGCATAAATATTACTGAATCACAGTGTTACTTCCAATAGGTAACATGACTGGGAATAAAATGTAGGGAGACAATGCTCCACTCCGAAATTACCATGAATTTGGGTGCCTAACAGTACTTAACGATTTTTAAAATCCTCCCACAAGTGGATTACTATGCCTATTCAGATTCACTGTGAACTCTAGGCAAGTACTTGATGGAAGCAAATGTCCCACATGAGCTACTCCCACATCACAATTTTATGAGTTTTATAATTCCCATTTTCAGTAACTACAAGAGATTAAATACTTTCAGCTGATGAAACCCAGTAAGTCATTTGCAAATAACTCCCTTAGCGCTCTTCTATTCCACACATCCTTTGTGAGCACACAGCCGAGTCCTCGGCAGTGCTGGGCCCCAGGTCAGAAATGGAGGATGCCAGAGAAACCCACAGACTATGAGCTGTGCACAGCCTCGGTCCAGCCCAAAGTGCTACATCTGGTGTGCAGCTGCTGACGGCTGAAAGGGACCACTCTGGCATGGGGGTTTGTTAAATACTGAGTACCCTAATCACTCTACCTTTATCTGAAGGATGTTTTCTGCTCTGAGACTTGCAGAGAAGGCTTATAAAGAAAAATAATAACCTTCAATTACTCAACATCCAAAGGGCCATTTTTGTGTCAGTGGGGCAGCACGTTGTACCCAGAGAGCAATGGGCAATTGGACACTCTGTGTTCTTATAACGCACACATATGAAAGAGATAACCTCTCTTTAGTCAAAGTGTCATCACACAGGCAGTTTAAGGCACATTAACTGTTGAAATATTTAAAAACTCGCAAGTATTCATTCATATCTTTCAAACTTCAAAGTCCTTCTGATAACTCTTACTTTGTGAGAGAAGCTGCTTCCTTCTTACTAAACAAAATAACAGTCACAGCAAGAGATTTAAATATCAAAATCTTTGCTAAAAGTTTGATTCAAAAGAATTTGCTCTGGCACGTTGTCTTTGAAGTTAATATGGAGTTTTACCTGAAAAAGGACAAAGACTCAGCATTGACTTCTAGCTTCCTAATTGCTTTTAAAGGATGCGGACAGGTTTTTCTTTGCTTTTCATGGAAACTCTTGAACACCAACTTAGGATAGCTGCTACTTAAGCTTTGTATGAGTGTTCAAAACAGCCACCGTCTGCTAAGAAGTGGAGAAGAAGAGCCAGTTCCTCTTCTGCAGTCACTGTCACAGCACGTGACAAACCGCCCAGGCAGAAAAGAACAGCGGTGGTTCTTTCAAACTTTTGTTTTGGTATAAAACACAAGAAGTGAAAACACCATTCAGTCTTTACAAGCTTTGTAATTCATTTTAGGAAAAAAGTAGAACTGAAGCCTGCCGCAGTAGATAAAACACTAATCCTTTCACCTCCAGGACAGCAGTTCTGCCTCACACAAATTCCTAAACAAACAGAATTTGGTGGGTTTGCTTTGCGATAGTAGTTCATATCAGAAAAACGATCACCACACATGATTCAGAACAATCAGCAGTCTTTGGCAGAGAGACTCAGCATTAAGCTATTGCAGGCTGTGAACCATCTCTTATCCTAGGAAGGGTGTAATCAGGAGAGAAGGGTGGAGGTCAATAGCAATGCAGTGTAATGACAGCGTGCATTCTGACCAGACACACAGTATCTGGTAATATGAATAAAAAGTCAGAACACTCTGTTTTCACCATTGCTCTGACCTTCAATGTCCCAGTCACTCCAGGACTGAAAGGAGTAAATGAAAAAAAAGAAAATGAAAATGTTAAAACAATTACAACCCTATACGCGACCTTTAGAAATTTAGATTTGATCTGCTTAGTGAGGCTGAATGCATAAAGGTCTGACAGCTGTAAATTTAAGCATTTTATAGATATCAAAACTGAATCCACCTGTGAAAAGCTTTCCAATGAAATCCCAACCATAAGCAGCCTTTGCAAATTTTGAACTGTCTGTCAGCAGCAGAAATTCAGAATTTTGATCAGTGCTTCGCTTTTTGTAGGCATATGCTCTGAAACATTCTCTGCTCCGTAAGCTATATGCCTTGTTTGTCAATGAGTCAGTTCCTGTTAATAAGTCATGCAAAATGATGCAGATTGAAGTTATGCAAAGAAAATTATCTTTCTTGAAACTACTGTGTTAGCTGATTTGCCTACTTAACATGTTGTGACAGCTTTGAGATCTTGAAACTGTCTAGAGATATACACAAACCATTAAAAACTCCAAGAAAAGCTGCATTTGAAATAATAGCAAGTGTCAAAATATCTCGGAAAAACGTAGGGCAATAAAATATTAATAACAAAATAGCTGTTTAACGGCAGCCTACCAAACGCTTACAACATTTTGAGGATATTTATACAAGAAGAGAGGTTATTTCACATCTGGAAAATGATGTCCTATGGTTCTTCAAGATGCTTTAAGCACATATTAGGGAAAGGAAGGTAAAAAAAAGAGAGCTATTTAACTTTATTTAAATTTAAATGGTGTAGTAACAAAAATGACAACTTACTTAGCTAAAAGGCTTTCTTTGTACATGGATTCTTGTCAGCCTTCAAGGAAAGAACCACAAATAATGCCTTATTTTGACATCAACATTTTTGTTACTTGTCAGCGATTTTTGTTGGTTGGTTATTGTGTTTTTAAATACCAAACACACAACAGCAGCCATAAGGTTTATTATTATCCATATAGGTTGAATGAACTCAAGTAGATACGTGTGATCCCCAGCTCCAAGACAAAAGAAAAACTTCCAACAGCAGGCTGAATATCCAGGCTACTCTGTAGGATTAAGGATCATGAGAATAAATCGGTAACTTTTTTTTAAGTCACTGATTTTGAAAATATTGTAAATACATACAATACTTTTAAGAAACTAGATACTGACAGGTTTAAGTGCTCCAGTCTGAACCTGTAGTTGCAAAATTGAAAAAGCCTTTGGCAGTTGCCTTTACGAAAAGGGCTACCTCATCCTGGTTTTTATGGTTTGAATGTCTGGACTCTTTAGAAAAGGAAAAAAAAAAAATAAAGACAAATCTTTACTTTTTTTTTTTGAGTGCCATTTTCTTAATGAGAAATTGATGAATGATGACATCTGGCAACAGAAAAAAAGCATATGGTCTCACTAGCTGTTTCTACAGAGGTTAAAATCAGCTTTGCAATTTTCTCTGGTTGCCATTATGATTGACAGACCATCAAATAAATCACTAACTCTTTTTCCCCCTCTGTGCTGGTCCTCTGTACCTTCAAAGACACCAGGGGGTAAATTTGCACTGTACTGTGTGAGGAATTAGACACGCAAAATGCATTAACATAAATGGGATTTTTGCACCTAATTCCCTGCACACCGTTCTGAAAAATGTAGCTGCAGGATACGATATTAATGTTTTCTCCTTTATTCTATTTATAATTTTTAATTATTAATTTCTACCATAATTGGGTTCTTCTAAAGAAAATTAAATGTCTCGTTTGTTACCCAAAACATTGTTTAAGACCCCTTGGGCTTGATGTGGAAGATGACAGGGAGTATGTATGCACATGATCACAAAACTCAAAGAAACTAGGCTGGAACAGTATGTTGATCACATGTTCAAATTTGCTCTCTTTCCCTTCACAGCTACTACTCAGACCTTACCTGTTTCAGCCCAGCACATCATATCCTCATCTCTCTCAAAAAGTAATGAAAATGGATACAGTACTTGAAAATCAGTGTAAAAATAAAGTATGTTTAAAATTAACTGTCACTGATACGTGGTTCTTTTTTAAAAAAAGTTATTATTGCAACTCTGGATCAATGGGATAGGACAGCAGGGTGTTGGTTTTAAGACTTATTCTTGAAGAATAAGACGGCTCAAACTGCTAGAGAAAAGCAGTTTTTCTGAATGATTCTGAAATCAATTCCATTGCTTTCTTTGGAAAATTGTGAAAGTGATTTGATTTATCTAATTTCAGTCCGTAGTAATTTAAGTCTTTCATTTTGATGAACGTGCAAATAATCAGTTTGGGTTGATTTACTTTCTTTTTTTCAGGGGTTTAATGGCTATACCGAAAAAACTGTAATTCAACTGCCCTGACATAGAAATGAGATATGAAAAGTTCATGCTCAGGAAATGATTTGCTATCCTAAAATATTTCCATTTGCAGAATATAGAACCTCTGCTTCCTTGCTTTTCTACCTTAAACTGACAAAGGCACCAGAAAGAGCTGTTGAGACTGGGCTGTCTGTCTATGCTACTTCT
This sequence comes from Piaya cayana, assembly GCA_013389865.1. Taxonomy (NCBI): domain Eukaryota; kingdom Metazoa; phylum Chordata; class Aves; order Cuculiformes; family Coccyzidae; genus Piaya; species Piaya cayana. Next base: position 269,127 of record WAAB01017726.1, read on the forward strand.
GTGTGGCATGACCAACATTTTACAGATTCAAAAAGAAGTGGTCTTTTGTACTGAAGGGCTCAAAAAGAAAAGATAATAGACAAAGTTTCAAGGACAAAAAAAAAAGACAAAAAAGAAAGCGCTGTCAGAAAAATAGATGAGCTGAATAGCAACATGGAGTTGAGAAGGCCAACTTTGCTGTCATGCAGCTTAAGATCTGCAGAGCTGAGATAACATTAACAAATTGCGGGATCAGACAAATAATTTGTTGTATTTATTAGGGGCTAAAGAGAAGTCAAAGCAAAGAACGCTGTATCAGTAAAGAAGCTGACAATGAGGATGAATCAAATAAGTCTGATAGCAGACGTTTTCTTGAGGGAGATACTGGGAGATTTTGACATAATGGGCAAAAAGGAAAAGTCCAAAATAGCTGCTGGCTCTCAGATCTGAACAAGAACTGTCTTTTTGAAAGTCGTGAGGAAGAAAGGGGAGGAGTACTGAGAGATTAAATACCTCATTCATTTTGGCTAAGATTAATATTGCAAAAACGTCCATGGAACATGCCAGGGAGACAGAAAAATACTAGATGGAAGAAGAAAGATCACAATAAGAGCGTTAAATTTGCAACATATAAAACACATTTAGATTTGAATGGTACAATATGAAACCATAAGATACTACTTGGATCTTCATTTCCAGTGTTTGCTAGCACATTTTCAGAATCCACTTTTTATCCAAAAAGTAAATTCAAAGTCTAGACATATCATGTTGATCTAAGAGCAGTATGGAAAAAAACTTATGTTCTATCTTGGTTCCTTTACTGATAGAGCTTGACAAACACTGTCACTAGTTTTTACCAGTATGTTTTAAATAAAAAAAGCTTGTTTCAAACAAGTATTTTAGTAATCAACAGCTATGTCTGAAGTGATTTCCATAAAATGTTCTGCTTACTGATTAGTCTAATAGCTTTACACATCACTTGAGCAAACACAGAAGGGAAATCTGCACCCATTTGCTTCTTGTATGACAAGTTTTTATACAAGAATGTATTTTCACATAGTATAATGGAGCTTTCCATATTTCTTTTTGCTAAGATTTTTGTTTCTTTTTACTTTTTGGAAGCATTGTTTGAGAAAATGCTGTGGTCTTCAGTTTTCAAAAACCAAAAAAAAAGTAAGTCTGTTTGCTCCTGTAGCTACTTTTAAAGTTTATTGAGATTTTTTTTCTCCATTGCTACCGACAAATACAGTGGGAGAAATATCTCCTGTTCATATCAATGCTCTTTCAAATCATAAGGTCTAGATAACATTTACAACATCTGACATATGGTCCCCTTATTTCTGATATAACCAATTATCCAAACAACACTAACACAATCTTCATTTCTGCTGAAATATACATAATTTTTTCAACCAGTCCTGAAATTATTGAGCTGGAGCTTTTTGTTACAGCTCCTAAAATAGATATGGTGATATTTTCATAATCTTTCTCAGTTTTATTAGTCTGCATTTTTCCATAATGAATGGAACTTGAGCTGACAGCTACATTTCTAATGATTCCAGAATTTCTCTGTTGTTTTCATTTACTTAACAGCTTATGGTGCTGCAGCCGAAGCTGAATCCCCTGTGAATATACTGTTTACTATTGCCAGATCACAATGAACGCAATTAATAACATAACATGAGGCAACTCGCTCTGTGTCAAATACGGGATATGACAAATTGAGACTTATATAAATCCAGCTTTATTTCTCCTGAAGACTCGAAGAAATGCCTCACAAGTTAGCGGAGATGGTGCCAAGAGATTAAATCTTCCTGCTAATAGCCCAGAAAAATCAATGTTACTCTCAAGAGGATGTTGATAAGAGATTACAGAAATATTTTGTCTTTTATAGGTAACAACTACCCCTGTTGCCTTTATGTGTTAAGTTAGTTATTAGGATAGCTAAAATATTACTGATGATAAGCTTTCTGCAATTTTTTAATTTTTATTTTTATGGATTCAAGTTTAAGAACTTGGTGGTTTCCACTCCCTTGGGGAATAGATTTCCCTGGCACTCGGAAGAAACTTATTTCCAACAAGATATCAAGATAAATATTTCACATAGGAGGAAGGATCAGTAGTTTAATTTGTACAAACATATATGAAATATAAGTGCACGTGTCTGTGACCACGTATAATCTAAGTTGCCTTCATTGTGGTTTTTACTTACCTAGTTTTGTTCAGAAGAAAGTTGCCCAGACATTAAACATTAAATGTATACTCTGTCCATTCTAAAACATGACAGGAAAACTGTGGAGGTACTTGTGCACGTAACTGCACTCTGTTTGAGGGCACTACATGAAAATAGTTTACATTATGCATCTCATCTTATACACATGTAAGAAACTCAATGTCTGCCTAATGTGTTTCAACACTGTAAAATTTAAAAAATGTTGCCTTCAGCATCTTCATGCTGTAATAACAAAGCTTGCAGTTTTATTGCAATGGAGTCGAGGAGACTGACAATACATCCCTTAAAACGTCAAACAAAACTGCTTTTTCCCAAGCATTACTCAAGCATTATTGTTCTTCTGACTCTATTAATATGCCTATTTCTATTAATCTGAAATTGCTATTAATCTGACTCTAGCTCCTTTATATATCTTGCTTTTCTCTAAACAGATTATAATTGATCAGCAATGTGGTTTTTGGAGTTTATTATTTCATGGCCTTTACTGAAAGGGTTTCTTCCCCTGTCCAAAACTGAGATGACTTTGTACATGCTGCTTATGGATGCACTGAACATTGTTGCAGCTCTGTCACTGTGCAGATGAACATCTAATTTATTCTCCCACTAGCACCTTCAGGCCTCTTGGTCTTCTTTCTCTACAGTCATTTCCTCTCAGTTACCATTGAGTTACCATTTTCCCGTGATGAACATCCCTATGTTCATGAAGAAATTTTACTAAGATAATTTATCCAAGAGATGTACAAGACAATAAATACTCTTTTTTAAAAAAAGAAAAAAATC